>MU227196.1:297691-312953 GCA_018584345.1 Thuja plicata | reverse complement strand
AAGTTTTAAAAGAAAAGAGATCTTGAATCTTAGAAGTTAGTGTTAAAATGAGTTAGATGGGTAGATTCTCATGAGAATAGATATGTTAGTTAAATGTGATATGATGAAAATTATGAATCATAATATCGTTCCTTGAAATTAAAAGTTAATGGTTAAGTCTTGTTCGTTGGGGAACCTAGGAAGAAGTTGTAATTAGAATTTGTAACTCTTAGCATTGCATAGTTAAAAAAAAAAAAGAATGATAATAATAACTCTATAAAGATTCCTTGCTTAGTAATCTTTTGAGTTTCTTCCTGGTTCCCTGGCGGGGCATGACATATATACATACACACATGTGTATATATAATATATATACACATACACACATGTGTGTATACATATATATACATATATACACACATTTGTGAATATATATACACATATACACACATATGTATACACACATGTGTGTATATATATACATGTGTGTATACACACACGAGTGTATATACATACATGTATATATACTATATATATACATGTGTATATACACACATGTATATATACTATATATATACATGTGTGTATATACACACATGTATATATATACATCCTTATATCAATATAATATACATTATTGACAGAAAAATGAGAATGCATTTTCCTTCCCAAAATAATACTCTCAATTCCAATTCCACTTTTCAATTCCAATTCTAGGTCTGAAGGGGGAATTGTGGAATTCTCAAAATGACCCAAAATTAGAATTCACATAACCCTATTCCAATTTTTAATTTTGGAACCAAACAGGGAATTGAACATTTTGGGAATTCAGAAATGCCAATTCCTGGTCAATTCCGCGAAACAAACGGGCCCTAAGATATCTGCAAATTTCCACTTCTTTAACTCAAAACCAACATTCACAAGTTTACCTATTGATAAGCAAATGAAACTTAATCAAATAAACACAACCACCACAATGCATCCAACACAACACATAAATTTGCACGTGGAAACCCAAATGGGTGAAAACCACGGCAAGAATGATGACCCACAAATAATGTACTCTTATGAAGTATGCCCTGTTAGGAGCTTAACCCTGTTAGGAGTTTACAAAGAGACTATTAGGTGCCACCCAGTTATGGGATTTACCTCTAGCCCCGTTCGGAGCTTTACCCTGTTAGAAGATTTCAAACTCAAGTTAATGAGCCACTCTGTTAAGAGATTTACAAATAAGACCTATTAGGGTCTATTCGGTTAAGGGATTTACAATAGGAAACCTGTTAGGGTCATTTGATCTGGAAATTGCAACTCCTTTGCTTGATCAGATCTTCTGTAACACATACATTCTCTTCTCAGAAGACTGCTACACCCTAGCTTGATCACACCTTCACATCCACGATCTACACCCACAAATCTTCGATTTCATGATATAAATATCACTACTCAAGCCCTAAGCCTGCCACTGCACTAAAACTCCCAACACATTTGAAATCACTTTTTCAAACTTCGCACTTAGAGAGATCGCGCCAAAACACACATCCCAATATAACAAACATCTTTACCAAACAGGTTGGCCATAGGATAGACCCTTACAATTTATTTTATCAAGAACAGTCAAACACGTTTTGACCAACTCAACCTTCATCTTGATAAAACATCTACGCCGATCAATGTAATGCCAACACATCACCACATATGAATTGAGACACGTTAGCATGACAGCTGGAACACAAATGATTCATCACAACTCGATTATCGATTGCCAATAGAAGATCTACCATCGGTAGCTCAAGAGCACTGTCACCTTTCACTGAAACAACTTTTGTAACCACAAAATATGCTTACCGATCATCCAAATCAGTCGCGGTCATAACCATGAACTCAACACAGTATTAACAACACAATTCTATGATTGTGCCACCTAACTCATCATAGATTTGATAAACCAATTAAATCACTCATTGCTAGTCACAGACTGTTCTAGCAGTTGCCCTGTCATACTTCAATTAATCATAACTTACACAAATCATACATTCAATAGTTGCGATCATACAATTATCATCTAAAGACATGCCCAAGTCTCCCTTAAGGATCGCGACTATTGAAACCACTTGCAACACATTGTTCATCCTTCTCACATACTTGGCAACACACTAAGAACACTAGGTCAATACTTGACATCAATGACAACACAATAACGGATCATCTCAACACCAAATTTGTACCATCACATCACTTACCATCACTATATTAGTTATGCCAACAATCTTCCCCTTTGGCATTGATGGCAACACAACAATCAAAACATCTTCTCAATTAGATAACTTGCTCTGCTTGTGTTCTTGCACTGAATCTTCATCTCTGAATTGACTGCAACTTTCATGTCCTGCTTTGTGCCTGCCAACTTTTATGTCTCCCCCTCTCTCTCTCTCTCTGATATCACTTTCTTTTTTCATCTGTCTCAGTACTTCTCTCCCCCTTCTCAGTACTTCTCTTCCCCTTTGACAACAATGCCAAAGATGCCATACCATAGATCACTTCTTCTCCTTGGATGTTGAATCAAGTAATTAGTACCTTTACCACCGACTGCTCCCTCTAAGGAGTAGCACCTTATTACATCAATCCAACAAAGATTTCCAATACAAAACATTGGACTGATGCAACATCACTTTAATTCTTCTCAGGTAGGGGAATAACCCCCAACTTGCCTCTTAGATACTCAAATGTATCCTTTGGTAGTGGCTTTGTAAAAATGTTTGCAACCTGCTGCTTAGTTGATACATACTCCAACTGCACCTCTTTCTCTTTCTATTGCTTGGTCTTAGAGTACATCACATGGTTTTTGGATATGTTTATAGCATTAGTATTATCACAATAGATAACCATTGGTTCAGTTACCTTCTCCTTAATACCTTCCAATATCTACTTCATCCAAGCAACTTGAGTGCAATTAATAGTAACACCAACGTATTCTGCCTCTGCAGTAGATTGGGAAACGCAGTTCTGCTTTTTGCTTGTCCATGACACAAGTCTCTCTCCAAGAAAGAAAGCTCCTCCACTTGTGCTCTTCCTATCATCCACATTACCTGCCCAATCTGCATCAGTCAAGACACTCAAAGTAAAAACTCCTTTGTGATCATACCAAAGACCATAGTCTTCAGTCCCTTTTAAGTATCTAAAGATTCTCTTCACGACCACCATATGTGATTCCTTTCAATTAGCTTGAAATCTTGCAACTATCCCAACTGCATGTGCTATATCAGGCCTACTATGAACAACATACAACAACTTACCGATCATGGATTTGTATAAAGTTGCATTCACCTCTTTAGAATCGTCTTCCTTGGATAGCTTACAACCGGTCACCATTGGAGTTCCAACTGGTTTATAATCTTCTAACCCAAAAGTCTTCAATACTTCCCTCACATACTTTGTTTGGCTGATGTAGATTCCATCACTGAGCTGAGACATCTGCAATCCAACAAAGAATTTGATCTCTCCAAACATCGACATTTCAAATTCTGTCCTCATTTCATTTGCAATTGCAATGCTCATCTCATTATTTCCACCAAAAATGATGTCATCCACAAAGACTTCATCAATCAACAATCGGTCATCCTTCTCAATCTTCAAGTAAACATTGTTGTCCTCACTTGTCCTGATGAAACCAATCTTGATCAGATATGAGTGGAGTCTCTCATACCATGCCATTAGTGCCTGCTTCAATCCATAAAGTGCCTTCTGCAACTTGCACACCATGTCCTCATCTTTTGATAGTGCAAAACTATCAGGCTGTTCTATGTAAACTTCCTCTTCCAGAATTCCATTTAAGAATGTAGATTTGATGTCCATTTCAAGAACTTTAAAACCTTTGTAAGCAACATAGGCTAGCAAAATCCTCACTCCTTCAAGTGTAGCCACTGGTGCAAAAGTATCTCCACAGTCCAAGCCGCCTTCTTGTGCATAACCCTTAACCACAAGTCTTGCCTTATTTTTGACTACTACACCAACTTCATTGAGTTAATTTTTGAAAACCCACTTAGTTCCTATCACATTCTTATCAACAGGTCTGGGAACAAGTACCCAAGTATTGTTCTTCTTTATTTGATCCAATTCTTCTTCCATGCCTTAACCCAATCTTCATTCTTCAATGCCTCTCTTACAGATTTAGGTTCATATTTAGAAATCAGACAAGTACTTTCTCTGATCTTCCTTCTAGTCTGAACACCAACATTCTTATCACCAATAATCCGATCAGCAAAATGATTCAACTTTACATACCTTGGTGTCACCTGTTCAGGCCTAGGAGCCTCTTCTACCAATTGAACTGGTTCATCCTCATTGTTCTGATTTTCAACTTCTTGCTCCACCGGTTGAACATATACAATCCCCTGATCATCTCCTGATTTATTCTTGCTGGAACCATCATTCTGTTTTGAGAATTCATCAATCTTCACATTTGCTCTTTCTATCAACTTGTTGGTTCTCTTGTTTAGACACTTGTATGCTTTGCTCTTTGTAGAATATCCTAGGAATATTCCTTCATCACTCTTAGGATCAAATTTCCCTATATAGTCATCTTTCTTTATGTAGCATCTGTTCCTAAAAACTTTGAAGTATTTCACACTAGGTGTGTGGCCATGCCATAACTCATAAGGAGTCATATTGGTGCCCTTCTTCACCTGTACCCGATTCAATGTATAAAGAGCAGTGTTGACAGCTTCTCTCAAAACATCTGAGGCACATCTCTTTGAATCATCATTAATCTTGCAACATCAATAATAGATCTGGTCCTTTTCTATGCAATCCCATTTTGTTGAGGAGTTCTAGGTGCTGACATTTGCTTCTTAATTCCATGTTCTTCACAAAACTCAGCGAATTCCAAAGATGAAAACTCACCACCTCTGTCAGATCTCAAGCACTTCAGACTCTTACCTGTTTCCTTTTCAATTCGTGCTTTGAACACCTTAAACATATAAATTGCATCTGATTTGTCTTTTAGAAAAGTAACCCACTTCATCCTAGAGTAATCATCAACAAAAAGCATAAAGTACTTATCTCCATAATAGCATCTTGTTCTCATAGGACCACACAAATCAATATGTATTAAATCCAAAATGCCTGAAGATGAAAATGACTTACTGATAAAAGTAGAGTTAGTCAACTTTCCCTACTGACATTCCTTGCACATGACATTCTCTGGTTTCACTAGTTGTGACAAACCTCTAACAATATTCATCTTACTTACTTTGACCAAACTATCAAAGTTAACATGACAAAATCTCCTATGCCACAACCAACTATCAACAACTTTTGCAATCAGACAACTCTTTACTGTAGTATTCAGACAGAATAAGTTACCTTTAGTCTGCATACCGGTAGCAATCAGATCACCAGATCTTCCAAGTATCCTGCATACGCCTCCTTTGAACTCTACAAGATAACCTTTGTTATTCAATTGTGCTACACTCAACAAATTATACCCTAGGCCTTCTACCCAGTAAACATCATCACAGTTTGTTTTGCTATTTAGTGCAATAGATTCTATTCCTTTTACTAAGCAAGGAGAATTGTTACCAAACCTTACCGCTCCACCATCACATTCTTCCAACTTAGTGAACTTACTCCTGTCACCGGTCATATGATGTGTACATCCATTGTCTATTACCCAATCTTCACCGTGATCCATGCTAGAAATCAAGGCTTTTTCACCATCTACAGGGGGATCTTCCTTAACAACAACAAAGATGATTCATCTTCTTCATTATCCTCAGATTCCTCATCAGTAACCCCCTCATCAGCAGCAACAAAGCAAGTCTTCTTGCTCTTATGCTTGAATCTCTTAGGCTTTTCCTTCTTATCACCATCATGACACCTGGCAACAATGTGTCCAATCTTGTTACATGAGAAGCATTTAAGAGGTAGCTTGCCCTTGTACTTACCGGTTCCTCTAGGTAACCCCCTAGCAAGCAATGCTTCCAACACTTCTTGTTTCTTTTCCTCAGACAAGATAGAATCATAATCATTAGAGTAACTTGACATAGCGGAAGATTCATGACTAACTTCCTTTCCTTCCCTTGTAGGTGCAAGAGACATAAATGCCCTAAATTTAGCTTCAACCCTTGGAACACTATTATCATAATTTCTAAGTTCAAATGCAGTCAACTTTCCAATCAATGCATCAAGAGTGATATTCCAGCTCCTAAAGATCTTAACTCCTGAATAGCAGAAACCCTAATGGCATAAAGGGGTAACAATGTTCTCAATACTTTACTTACCACATCATCTTCTTCAATAGTTCCACCAGCACTTTTGATAGCAGCAACCACTTCTTTAATTCTCTGACCATACTTCTCAATGTTTTCACCTTCAACCATCCTCATGTCATCAAATTTTCCTTTCAGGCTGTCAACCTTAGCTTTCTGCACATGTATGTATGTCTCCACCATACACTAACTTCAATTTCTCCCACACATCATAGGCGGTTTTAAGATCCTGGATATCAACAAACTCTGCATCAGATAATGTACTTGCAATGGCTTCCATAGCTGTAGTATTCTCTTGTTGCTCCCTTAGCTGATTTGCATTGAGACTCCCGGTTGGTGCAACATACTTATTAACAACATGATTCCAATACTGGTTGCCCATACCTTTTAGATAAAGCTTCATTCTACCACTCCACTGAGTAGTTCTCCCTTGTGAACTTAGGACCTTCCTTCCTAATCATTCTCAGATCTTGACTTCAAGCTGTTAAGCTTCACCACAAAGAGGACTAAGGCTTTGATACCATTTGTTAGTCCTAAGGGTCTAAGATTACTGAGAGACCGGGGGGGGGGCAGGGGTGCGTGAATGGGGTGAATCAGTATTCTAAGATATCTGCAAATTTCCACTTCTTTAACTCAAAACCAACATTCACAAGTTTCCCTATTGATAAGCAAATGAAACTTAATCAAATAAACACAACCACCACAATGCATCCAACACATAACACAAAGTTTTTCACTTGGAAACCCAAATGGGTGAAAACCACGGTGGGAATGATGACCCGCAAATAATGTACTCTTCTTAAGTACGCCCTCTTAGGAGCTTAACCTTGTTAGGAGTTTACAAAGAAACTGTTAGGTGCTACTCAGTTATGTGATTTATCTCTAGTCTTGTTAGGAACTTTACCCTGTTAGGAGTAACTCTGTTAGGAGATTTCAAACGCAAGTTAATGAGCCACTCTGTTAAGAGATTTACAAATAAGACCTATTAGGGTCTATCCGGTTAAGGGATTTACAATAGGAAACCTGTTAGGGTCACTTGATCTGGAAATACCAACTCCTTTGCTTGATCACATCCTTTGTAACACACACTCTTCTTAGAAGACTCTGCTACACCCTGGCTTGATCGCACCTTCACATCCATGATCTACACCCACAAATCTTCGATTTCATGATATAAATATCACTGCTCAAGCTCTAAGCTTGCCACCGCCCTAAAACTCACCCAACACATTTGAAATCACTTTTTCAAACTTCGCGCTCAGAGAGATCGTGCCAAAACACACATCCCAATATAACAAACATCTTTACCAAACAGGTCAGCCATAGGATAGACCCTTACAATTTATTTTATCAAGAACAGTCAAACACGTTTTGACCAACTCAACCTTCATCTTGATAAAACATCTACCTCAATCAATGTGTTGCCAATACATCACCACAAATGAATTGAGACACGTCGACATGACAGCTGGAACACAAATGATTCATCACAACTCGATTACCGATCGCCAATAGAAGATCTACCATCGGTAGCTCAAGAGCACTGTCACCTTTCACTGAAACAACTTCTGGAACCACAAAACATGCTTACCAATTATCCAAATCAGTCACGGTCATAACCATGAACTCAACACAGTATTAACAACACAATTCTATGATCGCGCCACCTAACTCATCATAGATTTGATAAACCAATCAAATCACTCATTGCCAGTCACAGATTGTTCTAGCAGTTGCCCTGTCATGCTTCAATCAATCATAACTTACACAAATCATACTTTCAATAGTTGCGATCATACAACTATCATCTAAAGACACGCCCAAGTCTCCCTTAAGGATCGCGACTATTGAAACCACTTGCAACACATTGTTCATCCTTCTCACATACTTGGCAACACACTAAGAACACTAGGTCAATACTTGACATCAATGACAACACAATAATTGATCATCTCAACACCAAATCTATACCATCACATCACTTACCATCACTGCATCAGTTATGCCAACGCTTTTATCATTTGGCATTCAAAACAAACATTATAAAAAAAGACAAGAACCTAGAAATAAAAAATCAGAGCTTGCATGCAAAGTGTTTGACAAAATGTCAAACATCCAAAATTGAAAAAAACTAATTAGATTGACAAGGGGTTCTTACATGTACCAATGATTTTTTATTTGATCACCGTGAAAATTGCGTCCACAAATTTAAAAAAGTGGCTATCTGAACTGATTCAGATTGCTTCTTTGGATGAATCTCAATTAATTTTGATTAATTTGTGATTTTTGCTACCATGGGACTTGTCACCATAGATATTCCCCCATTGTAGGCAATTTTTTTGTAAGATTTCTTTAGTGCTGCACATTTTCTATTTCCTTCTCTTTGGTATAATGGGAGATACATGTTGATCTATGAAAGTTCTTGTTTCTACATTTTTTTGGGTTGTTTATGCGCCTTTTTTCACTCACTTTAGAGATAACTATTTTTTTATGTGTTCCCGTTATGATTAGGAATATTTCTCATTGAGCATGCCCAAGTCCTCTAGGTCATGCAGACAATAAAGGATGTGGCATGACACGTGATAAAGACTATTTGGCAAGTAAAAAACGTGGCTCTTCAAATTATTGATCTCTTGAAGGGCTTGCAAGAGATTCATCTCTGTCACAATAAAAGGTGATCACTATTATTGTAGTGGACCTTGAAGCTTTCATAGATCAGACTTAGAGAGACTACCTATCCATAATGATAACTTGATCAAACTCCTACTAGAGCAATGGAAGGCCTTTGGGAATTAAGCTTAGAAATTTGTTCATCTATAGTCATTACTTCTTTGTTACTACCCAAAATGCAAGTTTACCCTTTGGCTTCTTTTCATGTGCATCATTGGCTATCATTAAAATCATTATTGTCTCGCAACCTCTTAAACCTTGAAATTACAAACAGCATATTAATATCATTATGAGTTTTAAGGACCACATTTGTGTTTTGTCCCCCCACCATCATACTATTCTTTGAACAGCATTATCAACATGTTCTGATTTCATTTCAAGGCCTGTAACTATAAACAGGAACTTTTCCTACTTTACAACACCCGCCCACTTTTCTGTGGGTTTTATATAAAGTTAATCTCACTTCAGCTAGAAGGCTTGGTCTGCAGTAATATATATAGTTCAGTATACCATGATCCTTATGCAATGAGGATGATGTCAAAATGGAAATGGCATTCCTACTAACATAATGGTTGATTGGTTGTGGATGTGTATGTTTTCATGTTTGTCCCCTCTATTCCATAATTAAAAATTCCCAAAAAGTCATCTTCCTAAAAAAGGCGCCTTCTCCTCAAACTAAATACACCTCAGAAATGTGCAGCTTAAAATTACTTCTAAGGTGCAATTTCCAATTTATGTTACATTATAACTTTATCCTAGTTCATCTGCACCCCATTGCACACCCTAAGAGGAAACAGACTTTCCTTTTTATCACATTGTAGCCCTACTCTAAATTTTTTTTCACTCGCCACTATTAACCACAACATGTTCTTCATGCTTTTTCACTTAATAGTATTTCAACATTGAATTCTCATAGTGAACCTTTATTATCATTCATCCAACCCCTAACCAACGAACCCCTTGAATTTCACTAAGGTTGCCATTTTAATCAAATTATTTAAAAGTGTCTTTCAGCACCAGAAAAGTTTTAAAAGTAAAATAAATCACTTTTTAGAGTTAACAGACTTAATAAATTAAAAAAAGTGATTTAAATTTAGTTTTTGGAAAGTTCCCGAAAAAGCTTATAGAAAGGGCAATGGGGAGCACATTTGAGCATGTTGAAGATTATTATTTCTTTTTGGAAAAACCATGCATGGTTCAGGAGATTGGACGTGGTTCATCTCAGCCTTTTTGAGGACGAAAACCTTCTTGGAGAAGATTGGTTCCAATGGTGAAAGATCTATTTTGGCTAATATTTGTTGGAGATGAAGATTGGCTCCGATGGTGAAAGATCTATTTTGGCTAATATTTATTGGAGATATCACTCATATACTTCGGTGCATTTAAAGGTTGAGTTATCAAATTTGTGTGATCTCTTTCTGAGACAAATTTGCAGGAGATTGGATGTTTTGCAGAAGTTTGTGGAAGTGGAATAGGGATGCCATATCTGCTATTTCTTGCTGGAGCAAAGAATAATATGGTGAGTATCTTGGCGTGGAGATTTTTGGAGAGTTTTGGGCAGGAGTTTAGAGGTTTTGACTGCTACTTGGTTTCATTAACTTGTCGTGACTTTGTGCCCTAGTGTTGGGTTCATTATCATGGTGTAAGGAAGTTTTCCTATAAGGGCATCTAGTTAGTTGCAAAAATAAATATTGTAAGACTTTAGTGCTGGCCTCCTCCTTGGCATGAGATCACTCGACACATGTTTACTGCTGCAGGGATCTATGTGATAGAAAAGATTGAATATCAGTGGGTTGTGAACTTCTTTCTCAAGGGCGTGAGCTCTAACTTTGGCATGGGTAACTTCTAGAATTTATTCCTTTAATCTTGGTGCAAACTACTCTTGCAAAGCTGAAAGATCCCAACAACCTTGGCGTGAGACCTTGTCATTTGGAAGAGGTCTCTTCTCTTTGGCACAATTTCCTTCCCTCTAGCATGAGCACTGCCATCATTGGCAGATGCTATTTCCTTGGGCATTTGGATTGTTTAGCTGAGTCATAACCTTGGCATGAGTGCTATCATTGATTTGAAGATTAGTTGGGTGATTGATATTACAGGTGTATATTGTAAATGCTGTGAGTTCTGACCCAGTTATTGTATGTAGTATTTTGAGTATACAAAATAGCTGGTATTGCAAATCAATGCAGTTCTATGCATGTCTATTATTGTTGAAATAATTTGGTCATTTGTAACTTCTATTGCATATTTTGAACAATTAAATATCATCAATCATTTGCAAATTTGAAGCATATAGAAAACTTTTGACCTAAGGAAGCATGAGTTTGACAAAATTACTGAGGGGATTTAGTTCAAAATATAGGGTGGTAAATTAGGGCAGCATTGTACATTGAGTCTAGGAGACTCACAACCAAAAGACTTGGTTGTGGTGCTGTAATTGAAAAATATGTGGTTGAATCACATTTGGGCAAGTTTGCAGCTACTTTTAGTGTATCTAGAGGAGTCTACAAAGGATTCGAAAGAGCTCACCATTGATTTCACTCAAGATTTAAGAGGTTCGTTTGTATTTTGAAGGTTTATTTTGTTTTTTTAAACAAAAAGTTCATTTCTCTTTTACCTTTTTTTTAAAATTATATATTCTTTTAGTGGACCAAAGAACAAACTCTAGGTGTTTCTAATTTTTATGATGAACAAACCCTAGGTATTTTTGTAAAACAGATCTAGTTCTATAGTTGCAAAACCTAGATTTTTCATATTAATTTAATTATAAACCATAATTGTCAATAATTTTTCTATTTATATGTTATTGCAACATTCTTGAGATTGAAGCTATTAGATTTCTACAATCCATATGAATAGTGCAAGTAGTTTCTGGATTTGATTGTGTGAAAGATTTTGAAGAACATCAATGTTTCAGTTCACACTCCATGATCCACCATCAGGATGAAATGCAAGAGAACGTCGATGTTCTTAAAAATATTTCACACAATCAAATCTAGAAACTACTTGGCACTATTCTTGAGTTAGAAGGGAATCTTGTTGGAAACATGCTATTATTACCTATTACGATGAGTAATTGGTAAAAATATGAATGTTTATTAATAAGAGCGAAGCTCAATAAATAGCTATACAGATTTTACAAAGAGGCAAGTTTTTAAAATAGAAACTGCCAGAAAGATCAAAGAAGATCTTTAACAAGATATTTATAGCAAGTTATAATATTGAGCATTAATACTAAAACTAATAAAATATTATTCTAATACCCTCCCTTAATGCTCAATCTATCAACTACACCAATAGACCGCCTGAATTTTACAAACTTATCTGAATTGAGAGGGCTTGGTGAAAATATTTGCTGGCTGCTCCGAGGTAGGAACATACAATAACTGAATGGATCCGTCTTCAACCAACTGCCGAATGTAGTGATAGTGAAGTTCTATGTGTTTGGTTCGTTCATGGAAGACTGGATTCTTGGCAAGTTTGAGCACTCCCTGATTGTCTGAAAACAAAGGAGTCGGACCGGTTTGAGATATTTGCATATCTACAAGCACCCGGCGAAGCCAAACTGCCTCACAAGCTGCCTTAACAGCTCCTCTATACTCTGCTTCAGTCGAAGAGAGAGCCACCGCCTGCTGCTTCTTACTAGTCTAGGTGATTGCACCAGATCCCAAACTAAACACATATCCAAAAGTTGATTTCCGATCATTGATGGAGCCTGCCCAATTTGAATCTTTGAACCCACTGAGTCTAGGATCAGCACACCTAGTGTAAAGAAGGCGATAATCCGAGGTGCCCTTTACATAGCGTAGGACACGCTTCACGGCTACCCAATGATCAACCCTGGGGGCTGTCATGAAGCGTGATATGTAACTCACTGCAAAACAGAGGTCAGATCTAGTGGCAGTGAGATAGATGAGACTACCCACTAGTTGCCTGAATTGGGTTTCATCTACAGGAGGAGAATCAGACGTAGCTGACAATTTCAGTCCAGTCTCCATAGGTGTGGAAGCAGGTTTGCAATCCTGCATTCAAAACCTATCAAGCAAGCTTCTGGCATACTTAGACTGAGAAAGGAAGATGTTGCTGTCAGTCTGCCAAACCTCAACACCCAAGCAATAATGAAGAAGCCCTAGATCTATCATATCAAAAGTGCTGCACAAATCCTGTTTGATTTCGGAGCTCAATTGTGTTGAATTCCCAGTAATGATCAAGTCATCCACATAGACAACAAGAAAGAGAATATCATTACCAGAGTGTTTGATATACAGATTACTATCTAAAGGACTACACTGAAAGCCATGAGTAACCAAGTACTGATCAATTTTTATGTACCATGCCCGAGGAGCTTGTTTAAGGCCATAGAGTGCTTTCTGGAGTCTACACACTTTGGGTTCTGAACCGACATCCTTGAAACTAGGAGGCTGCGTCATGAAGACTTCTTCCTGTAATTCACCATTGAGGAAGGTACTCTTCACGTCCATCTGATGGACTTTCCAACCATACTGAGTTGCAATGGCGAGAAGAAGACGAATAGTGCTCATCTTAGCGGTTGGAGCAAATGTCTCCTCGTAGTCAATGCCTTCTCGCTGGGTGAATACTCGAGCAACTAATCGGGCCTTATTTATCTAAGGTACCATCGACATGATACTTGACCTTATAGACCCATTTACAGCTAATGGGTTTCTTCCAGTGAGGAAGATCTGAAAGCACCTAGGTGTGATTCTTCTGAAGGCTTTGGAATTCAGCATCCATTGCATGTTCCCATTCTGGAATTCCTTTGGCCTCGGCATATGTCTGAGGCTCATAGATACTGTGGATGTTAGCCATAAGAGCAAAATTGACTGTGTTATGCTGGATGCCCTTATTTCTGGAAGTTCTCCCCTCGATGAGCTCATCAGGACGAAGATCACTGATGGTCTTAGCCCACCATTTGGGCCGAAGAGTAGGTGTGCCAACATCAGGAAGGTGCTCATCGACCGGAGGAAACTCGGGTGGTGCATTGTTGAATATAGAGTTTGCATCGTCCCTCCCATCAGGTGAACCAAGAGGAAGATCAATACCCAAGTCAGATGCCTTCAAAGGCTGATCCTCAAAATTGTGTTGAGGAAAAGGGCCTCGGTCTTCATCAAAAACATCACGACTGAAAAGAACACGATCAGTGTCAATATCAATCAGGCGGTAAGCCTTATGGTTGTCACTGTACCCTGTAAACATGAGCTTCGGACTCTTGGAATCCAACTTAGTGCGCTTAGCATCATGAATCCATACATAAGATAGGGAGCCAAAAACTTTCAAGTGGCTGATCCTAGGTTTGCGACTAGACCAGGCTTCTTCAGGAGTCTTATTTTTAATAGCATGAGTAGGTGACCTATTAAGAAGATAAATTGCGGTGAATACTGCTTTTGTCCAATATTTCTTAGGAACGTTTCGATGCTCCATCATAGACCTAGCCATCTCTGTAATGGTGCGGTTGCGATGTTCTACAACGCCGTTTTGCTGAGGGGTGTAAGGTGTGGTTAACTGACGTTTTATGCCATGGGTATCACAAAAGTGGAGAAGGCAGAAGAACAAAACTCCCCCCCATTATCAGACCTAAGAGTAATAATAGAAGAACCAGACCTTTTTCTACTAAAGCTTTAAATTTCTGAAATACAGTAAACACATCTGATTTTTGCTTTAGGAAATACACCCACATTTTACGACTAAAATCATCAACAAAAAGCAAGAAATACCTGTACCCAGTAACATAAGTAGTATTCATAGGACCACATACATCAGCGTGGACCAGCTGCAGTACCTTAGAGGCTCGCCATGAGTCACCATCCTTGAATGGTGTCCGGTGCTGCTTCCTAGCCTAGCAAGCTTCACAAACTCGATGATGCTGAGTTTGAATATCAGGGAGGCCATGTACTAACTCGTCCCGAACAAGTTGTGCAAGATACTGAATATTCAGGTGACCATATTGCTGATGCCAGAAACTGGTGAGAGAGGAAGAGTGGGTTGTAAAAGCATGCTCAAGAGAATCGCCAGTGTCCACAAGTCGATAGAGACCATGATCCTCAATGCCAACAGCAAGAGTGACGCTAGAAGCACGATCAACAATCGAGCACTTATGGGCACTGAAAATAACATCCAGGTGAGGAGAATGCCGCATAATCTAACTGACTGAAAGGAGATTAAGTTCAATACCAGGAACATAGTGCACATTGAGGAAGAGGAGACACCGTCCACCAGACTCAATCTGAACGTTGCCCTTGCCGACAATAGAGTACTCTTCACCACCTCCAAAGATAACTGAGTCCGTGTAGGGAGAGAACTCAACAAACCAATCACGTCTGTGAGTGAAATGA
>MU227196.1:252851-297641 GCA_018584345.1 Thuja plicata | reverse complement strand
CCCTTGCCGACAATAGAGTACTCTTCACCACCTCCAAAGATAACTGAGTCCGTGTAGGGAGAGAACTCAACAAACCAATCACGTCTGTGAGTGAAATGACGGGAAGCACCAGAATCAATGTACCAGGAAGAAGACTTCACATGGTCTGAAGGTCTTTTAGCCATGAAGGCATAAAAGGCAGATTCTTGCTGCTCTGTGTGTTCAACAACATTTGCTTGGGGCTGAAACCCTCCTTGCTTCCGCTGTTTGAAAGCCAGTCTGGTACGACAATCTTTGATCAGATGACCAAATTTGTGACAGTAATTGCACTGCACCTTTTTCTTAGAGCTACCCTGAGATGGAGAAGGGCCCTTCTGCTCAAAGGACTGATATGACTGAAATTTTCCCTGATCCTTGTGAAAGGATTGGACTGCAAAGGCCTGCTCTGAGGAGGATGAGGTGGCACTGCTACCAAACTGTTGTTTCCAACGATCCTGTTGCAGAAGTTTGGTGCACAACTCTGGGAATTTCAGATCCACATTAGTCGAAGTAATGTTGAGAGTTTCTATGAAGTGCTCATAAGAGGATGGTAGACTTTTCAGAGTAATGACTACCATATCTTCTTCCTCCATCTTTCGACCGATAGCTTCAAGCTGATCGCGAATGCCTTTAATCTTCGTGAGATGCTCCTGTAAGGACATGCGTTCATCCATCATGATGGATAACAACTGGTTCTTCAGAAAGAATGCGCGACTTTTGTCGGATGTCTCATGCAGCTCCTTTAGATACTTCTAGATGTCGGCAGCGGATTTTCCAGAGGGAATCTGAGGCAGCTGATCATCGATGACAGAGAACTTGAGAAGCATTACAGCTTCTTGATTCCGATCTTCAAACTTTTCTTGATCTACAGGAATAGAGGCCGGATGAGTTTCTGTTCCTAGAACAAGCGCATTCAGATGACGGTACTCGAAGATGGTCAACATGCGCTGCTTCCAGGTGTTATAATTGCGGCCGTTGAATCGCTGATTGCCTTCTAGCATTAAATTTGTGAGTGACGCCATCTTGCACGCTTCCCAATATAGAAAAAATGAGAAATAAAGAGGCGCGAACACAAGTTTGAAAACACGAATCCCAATGCAGAGAACAAAGGCTGAATCAGGTACAGACTTCAAGAATTTGATGAAGAATAGCGTGCATGGATTTCAAGAAAAATTTCTGGCTGACCCAAAAAAATCCTACAAAGACCCAGAAGAAGTCTGGAAAAACCCAGAAGGAATCTGAAATCAGATTTGAAATCCGGTGGCACAAATTTTGAGGCATGGAAAATGATGTACTCGAAAAATTTGGAAGACGACCCAGTTGAGCTCTCCAAAAACCCACCAAGAATCTGCAAGTAGATTTCCAAGACGACAAAGTATTTGAGAGTTTCGAAGGAAACCCTAGCCGCGGGAAAATTTTCAAAAAAAATTTACAGAAAAAATGTCAAAAATTGGCAGACGTTTTTGACAGAGATGATGGATTAAGAGTCGTATGCCCTGCTTCAAGCACTAGATGCAGACAACACGGGTTGTAAACACCAAAAACATGGGCGTGTGTGGTCGAAACTATTACCCACTGGCTGCCATTCTTCACTCACGAGCGTTTGAAAGAAAACGCATGGAGTTGCAGAAAGGTGCGGGAGACTGCAAAGCATGTACTGGACAGGTCGTGAAGAACGAACATGACAGGTTGTAGGAGGAACAACCCACAAAAAAATGCGCGAGTTGCAGTAGAAAATAACGACGCCCAGTAGCAAAGAACACACGCGATTTTGCAGCAGAATTCCGCAAAGACCCTAGACAGGTTATTCTGAAAAAAGAGCCCAAGAAATTTCACAGGAAAAAATTTCAAAAAATTAAAGTGAATTTCGGAAATTTTTTTTAAAATTTTTTCAACAATGTGGCTCAGATCCCATCCTCATCAACCTCTTTAAGGCCAGCCTAACGGTACTTAGCCGTCTCAATCTGTTCCCCCAGGTCCAGAACATTTCCTTTAAACTCATCGGCCATTTTCGCCGCATCATGACCACTAAGTACCATACAAGTTGTTCTCGTCATCTAGGCGCCATCTACTCCCTCCGGGGATTGATATCTTGATTCCATCAGCTCATCGAATTTCCCCAGGACATATTCCTCCGGTGTGCAAGTATCAGTGCTCAAAGGGTCAGTTCCGGAGACCTTCGTAACAAAAGACTTATATAAATTAAAAGATTATTGCACCGTATTAATCTTCTCCCGCAGAGTTCCCACCAGTTGCTTGATTATCCCCAATGTGAGGTCAAGTCTGGAGTGTTGGGTCCTCACAAAATCGAACGACTCCTCCCTCAAAATCCTGAATTCAAAAACCACTTACTCTCCGAGGCCGAGTTCTTCAAATTCTACCTTCCAGGCTTCATAATTTTCAAAGTCACCCTCCCATATGTTAACAGTGGTTTCGGCTTGATGCAGGACGTCTCGGGCCGCATACAAGTCCGGGAGGGTGGATACTAGGAAACGCCGGACGTTTCCTACCTGTAGAGCAACCCACTCATCTACCGCTTGGGCCTTCTTCATCATCGCCCTCAAGGAATCTATGTCACTTTGCGGTAGTGGCGCATCAGATGTGGAGGCTTCCGAAGGAATGGCACTGATAGGCTGGGTCAGCTCAGTTAGCAATCCCATAAGGTTTGCAGTTTTCTCTTTTTCCGCCTTGAGCCTTTGGGCCTCCTTTTCATAACGGGCTTCCATGGCCTTAGCCGCCTCCTTCAACAGGTCTACCTCGCCCTGTTTTCCCCTTTCCCAGTGATATCTCCGTGATGTTGTAATCTCCGGCCTCGGTGGTTGCCTCGTCAGCATCTGGGGGAGGCGTTGCTACCACTGCAACTGTTTCTCCGCTTGGCCCGGTTCAAAGAGTGTGAACCGTCTGGGCTTTCTTGGCCTTCGGTGGGTCCTGGGCTTGAGCCATCATCTCGGCCAGGGAGAGATGAGCTCTAGGGGTCGGCGGAGCTTTTCTTTTCTTGGTTTCGACCAACCACTGTGGTGGCAGGGGTGGCTTATTAGCTAGAGTTTGTTCCTTGGGTTCTTCCCTGGTATCTTACCGTTGTTCCTCTTCAGTGGTGCGGGTCTCGCCTGGCTCCTCCGCATCTCTTGACTCGTCTGCGACATCTTCCTCGGCGACGTTTATTTCTTCAGCCCTGTTATCTGTATCTTCTGCTTCGTCCGGGCCTTCATTGGCCGCCCTGGGGGTTTCTTCCTCTTGTCGCTCTTCTTGTTCCTCAGTCTCTGTCGCTGGGATTTCTTCTTCTACTGGTACATCTTTTGGCAATGGGGGAGGTATCGGGCCAAGATTTAGTGTTTGGGCCGCGATGATTACCTCCCCAAATGTAATCTTCGGGAGTGGCGTTTGGAATACGGCGGCTGAGGTTACGGTTGTTCCCGAAGGTCCGGTTCTCTCAGCGGACGCCATTTGTTCACCTTGCTTTTGTTGGTCCTCTCTCGTGTTCTGTATCTCCGGGACCTCGGAGGCAACCTCTTGTTCTGTTTCCTTTTCTTCCTCCATCTGTTCTTCCTGCTCCTGCGCAGGTTCTTGTTCTAGAGCTTCTTCCTGCGCTAGGACTTCAGCCTCTGTTTGCTCGATGTCCCCCTGTAGATTCTCGAACTCATCGGTTGCAAAAACGTCATCGAATTCATCCTGCAGGGGAGGATTGGCCGAGACATCAGCAAACACTGGTTCTCTTTCTGGCTCCGGAGAATCGGAGGAAAGGATCTCAAATTGTGGGATCTGGGGCATCCCCAGCTCCGGCTCTGCCTTGGGCTTTTGGTTGAGCCTCTTCTTTCTTCTAGTGACTAAGGGTGGCCCCGCATCCCTTAGCACTACTTGCTCTTCTGGGTCCACCCCCGTTACCTTAACCATCAAGGCCGCCAGTGAAGGGGAGGAGGGAGGACGAATTGGTCCGGTCATAAGTACCGGAGTAGCCAGCCACGTGATTAAATTCTCCCGCATTTGCTGGGAGGCCGCTATTGATTGTTTTATTTGTTCTTTTATGGGGACTTCTTGCAAGGTCGGAGTTTCTATTATTCCTTTTCCTTTATCTCCTCCCTGTGAAGAAGTCCCAGCCCCCGGGGTTAACTTTGGTATCAGCTGGGCGTCCCGGCGAACACTCCCGGGGCACACCTTCTTGAAACAAGTGTGGCTGCGTTCAACCACATTGCTGGTGAACTCTTCAATAGTGGGCCCTTCCTGGGCATCCCAGTCCACTAGTGGGAGGGCCAATTTATCGATCCCCTTTGCTTTGTACTGGGGAACTACTGTGGAGCCGACGTCCGAGAAGTCTTCCGGAAATCTCCGGAGTTTTAATCTTTCCATCATCCCTGCAGTCATTCTGACATAGTGCCGGTCTCGGACTTCCATGTTCATCTTGGCAATCTTCCCAGAAATCTTCCATGTGGTATTGATGGGGCTCTGATGCATGGGGAAGTGCTGTCGCAATCTTGCCATGCGGATCAAAATGCTTCCGCGCTAAGTAAAATTCCGCCAAGTTATAGCTTTTAAGCTCATTATCCGCTTCTTTGGTGGTGGCCAAACTGCATGAATAATTCCCACAAGTGATTGGGAATGGAATGTTTGTTACCTTCTTCAGGGCGTAGAAGGCATGCAACTCCATTATCTGCCTGCAATATTCCAAAAGAATTACCTTGTTCCCACAATGTTTGGGTAACAAGTAGGGTCTCCCGGAGAAGCCGGTTATCCTTATGTATGTATGTTGTTGAAACTGTATATAGTAATGGCCATAGCTCCAGACCAAATCCATCGCCTCTGTAGACAGGCGATATCCTGCGTCCCAGGTGGGTGTGAGAAGGTTGTAGTAAACGAAGGCATCGTTTACCCGGCAAAAACTGGGGAAGCTGGCCTCCCATTAAATCTGTGGGAAATGGTCCCAAGGGGCCTTTTGACCTGGAGCTATCCCAAGTACGCCGTCGGTGAGCAGCCCATTGGTGCGGGGTCGCTGTTGTGGCAGGGCCCAGAGAACATAAGAAGTCATATAGAACTTCTTCTAGACTATCTGAAGAAATTGGGGAGTCCACGTGGTTAGAAATTATGGCGGCCCAGTCAAAATGTTCCCCGCCAGTGCTGATACCAAGTAGGAAGTAATACATCCACCCGGAGAACTCTCGGGCATGCTGTTGCCCGAAGACCCGACATAATGCTATCATCCCCATGTGGATGCTTTCTTTGAATTCGGATCTGGTGATTTCTATCTTCATCCTCTTGGCATCCCTCTTTGGAACCTTGAGCCAATGATTGTTCATATATATACGGGCTGCCTCCTCCAACTGTTTAAACTGCGCTAAGGCATCCGCTTTGGTGACTACAGCTGGCCTGTCAAATTGGGGAATCCCCAATCCCATCTGAAAAGTTGCGGCGTCGAGAGACACCATAGGGGTGGGATACCCGGTTGGGTCCGGGGCTGCGAGCATAACTGCCCGGACTGATGTATTGTAGTGAGCTGCAAGTGTGAGAATAAGCTCCGGTGACTGCATCGAGCACGGGAAGCAAGCTGCCTTAAGGATCCCAGAGTTTCCGATTTTAATGGCCAATAGATCTCTGACCTGTCGTTGAATGTACATCATTTTTACCAAGGCCTGCATCTCGGGCCATGTTCCGACGCTGGTGTCGGTGATGAGCTGAACTTTGGACTCAACCTTTGAGCCCATGATGACGCCGTCTTTTACGTATTTCATGCTCATGGGCAGTTTTTCCAGAGCCTTCTCCATTTTAGACCTAACAGCTGCTCTGGTAACTGCCGTAGAAGGAAGTTCCGGGCTTCCGAGTGGTGAAGATGTGGAAGCTTCAGACATGTTGAAAGTGTGTTGTTCCGGAAACCTGCAAGGCAAGGCGACCGTCAGAACGTATAGATAAATAAAAACTCCGGGGTCCGGAAATCTTACCATCGTGGCGCCTGTTTTCCCTGAAAGGTTAGCTTAGTTCAAAAATCTTGAAAAGTATATATACTTTTCAAACTTAGAAATTTAACAATGCCCGGGCCCGGGGTCTCATCACACACTTAGCAAATGCAAGATGTGGGTTGGGTGATGGCAAGAGACCCGGAGTCCGGGGAACTAACCGTTGGAAGGCGTGCGCAAAAAGCGAGCCGTCAGACCCACGTGGACGCCACGTGGGTGTGTAATAAATAGAAGTTATGGTGATGGCGGCGGAGCCAACGGTCCGAATGCGCGAAAAGCGAAAGCCACTTGGACAAATTTAAATGTGCGCATGGGACATAAATGAATGGCAGGCTGGTTTATGGAGGAGAGAGAAAACCACCTGGTTGAAACTGGCCGAGAGCCGAGTTTCAACCAGGCGGTATTCTGCACAGAGCGAGCTCGCAAATTAGAAACTAGAAACAAATGCAGCACGACGAGCTCGACAGACTACCAAGCAGATATACACAAAATATACACTACACACGATAGAGCCGAAGGGTATATACATGCAGACTGGAAGGATACACAACAATATACATCAAATGTACACATATACACACAAAACGCAGAGCGGCTATTCACAAAATCCAGACGACTGTACAAACATTTACAACCCTTCACATTATCTACAGACTATACTACATCTGCACAGAGGGCGGACAACCCTTTGGCAGAGCCGACCCACCAACGGGCGGCGAACCAGAACGAAACGCAACAGAACGCAAGAGGACACGAAAACCAGACAAAACCAAAAAGCAGGAAAACAGAAAGGAAGGCACCAACCTGAAAACGAAGGAGGGGCAAGGAAAGGAACTCGCCGCGAATGCTCTGCAACAGCTTCTACCGTCAGAAGATCACCACTTACCACCACTAACCACTCACAATTGCTCAGAATAGCTTGGAATGGCTCGCACTGGATTAACGCTAAATCGCTGTAAAATTGCTCTGAAATCGCTCAGATTGCTTAAGTGCTTAATCGCGGTAAATGTGAAAATGACAGGTAATTTCTATTTATACCTGCGGTAAAAACAAGTTACCTTTCCTTCCTCAAACTCCGGACAGACAAACCTCCGGACTCCGGGCCCGGGGGTTCCATGTAATGATACCATCTTAAGAAAAGAAGACATCGTGGCGAAGAATCTCGGAGTCCGGAATCCGACTCCCGACAAAGGACGACCAACTCCTGGATCGGGTCCCAGAGACACGAGAGACAAACAAAACAAAAACAACACTGCGGGGAAGAAAACCCCGGAGAAGGAAAACAAAGAAAGGAAAAAGACAAGGCAAGAGCCAAAAGCAAAAAGCAAAAAAAAGGGGGACCCAACATTTTGCACACAAAATTTAGGGACGGGGATGCAAGGCATAACAAATGGCGACTATCTGGGACGAATGCCTTAGCGCATTCGAGAACTGCGAAATCTCTGGTTAGCAACATTGGAACAAATTGTTACTCAAAGTACCTTACATGCAAAGAGTAACGTGCCTGAGAAAATCCGGCCATATGCGATTCAACCCATGATCTTTTCATCAGTGGTGAAGTGTGTGCTTTGGAAGGGAATCAAGCCGATGACCTCTGGGAGAAGTAGAGAAGAGGCACTAAGTAGATTAGACCCCGAAGTCATCAGATTTGCTCGTTTCTTCCGGAGGCCGGAGTTCTGTCCCACTTCCCTTTTCTTGTTATTTTGTATGTTGTTGGGTGGGAGGGCGGTACATCTTTCACCATTAAGCTTAAGCTTAGCTAATTTTAATGGCGGTACTTCTTTCACCCTTCCACCTATTTTTATATGCTGGACGGGGGATAAAAACTCCGGACCCGGAAAGAATCCTTTAAAGGTTCAGACTTGGGTCAACCAACTTAGTGCGACCGATCTACCCTCGATGTGTCCGATTACTTGTCCCTTATTTTTGTTTAACTGATTGCCAGACTTCCGGAAAGAAACCCGATGAAGATTGCTCAGTGTACTATCAACTTGTAAAATAGCTTCAGAGACCGGACCGATTCCATCATTCTAACAACAAATTCTTAAATTCACCATGTTAAAGACAACATCCCGGAGACCAGAGGTTATGCGAAGCATTCCAATCCTTACAAAAGAGAACGAAACGCTGGAACCCAAAAAGAACAAGACAACAAGAAAAAGGGGCGGTCCCGGAGGACAGCCAACAAGACTTATTTACAAGACAAGGTACCTCCTAACAAGGCACCGGGAAAGAAATATTTACAAGCCAAAAACTTTACATAAAATACAACTTTGGACAAAACCGCCCTACTCAAAATAATGTTTGAGAAACTGTCCATTGACGGGTAATGGGACAGGTTCCCCAGTCATAGTGTTAAGGCGGTAGGTATTTGCCCCGCAGATCTCTGAGATTAGGTACGGTCCGAGCCAGAGCCGTTGGAACTTGGTGTGCTTTCCTTTCTTTTCTTGGGCCTTGTCCCACAGCAGGACTAAGCCCGAAATTTGAAAGGCCTTGTATTGGGCTCTGTGGTCAAACCATCTTTTTACCACTGCTTGATGACGCGCGAAATGTTCAAGGGCTGCGTTTCGTTGTTCTTCCATCCGCACAAGATTTAGGAGCCTGACCTCCACGATGTTATCCCGGTTGCTGAATTCCTGCATAAACTGCAAGACTGGGATCTGTAGGTTGATTGGGAACACTGGGTTCTGGCCATAAACCAGGTGGAATGGGGACGTTCCCAGGGCGGCTTTAATTCGAATGCGGTCCGCCCAAAGGGTGAATTTCAACTTTTGGTGCCAATCCCGGGGATTCTGTTCTAGCAGGTGTTTGATCACTTCAAGTAAATTCTTATTTGTAGATTCAGCAACACCATTCCCCTGGGGGTAATAGTTGCTGGAGAACTTTAGAGTGATCTTTCGATTGTAGGTCCATTCAAGTAGTTGTGCCGAAGAAAACGCCGGACCATTGTCACATACTAAAGCAAAGGGCATTCCGAATCTCGTGACGATGTTTTCTTCTAGGAATTTAATAATTACGTCCGCTGTGTTGTTTTTGCAAGGTATGGCTTCCGACCACTGAGTGCAATAATCAGTAACAGTTAGGATGTACCGGTGGTTGGCAGATGAGTTGGGGTTTATTTCCCCGATAAAATCAAATGCCCATTGGGCGAAGGGCCTAGCCTCAAAGACTGGTTGTAAAGGCATAGCCGGATTACGCTCACGGTGTGCTGCGGTTTGGCAAGTGTGGCATCTTCGAACGTGAGTGTAAACATCTTTAAATATACAGGGCCAATAGTATCCGGCCCGGAGGATTTGGTGGGCGGCGGCGTCAGCTGAGCCATGCCCGGTTCCAAACTGCTCGTGGAATTCATCGATCATCTTCGCAGCTTGGTCTCTGTCAATGCACCGAAGGTACACTCCCTCGTAGTTCCTGCGGTAAAGCGCGGAGTTTTTGATCATGAAGTGAGCGCTTTTCATCCGCAGAGCGCGACGTTTATTAAGAGGTAACCCCTCCGGGCATTTGTTGTTCAGCAATAAGTATACTAGGTCGGTATACCACGGGTCTCGAGTGATAGACTCCACCGTGTAGGTTTGACATTCTATGTGGGGTCTCTTCTGCCATCGCTCGACTCAGTCCCTGGCCTCGGACTATCTTCATGGGCTGGATTTCCAAGTCGTATTCCTAGAGGATGGCCATCCATTTCCCCCGTTTTTCGCCCAACTCACTCTGCATTAGCAGAGATTTCACGGCCTGGTCCGGGATGATAGCATACACTTTGCTTCGGAGAATATAATGCCAGAATTTTTTCACAGCGCGAACTAAGAGCAAAGGCCTGCTTTTCCAATGATGAGTACTGGACTTCGGCGTTCTTGAAATGGGAGCTCATGAAAGCTATGGGTTGTTCTTCCCCCTCGACCTTTTGAGTTAACACTGCCACGGCCGAATGCGGCGAAACAAAGGAGTAAATGTAAAACGGAAGGAAGTAGTCCGGACTAGCCAGGACAGGCGCCTCCGTTATCGTCTGTTTGATCTAGGCGAATGCCCGCTTTGCTTCAGGACTCCACTCAATCTTGGTATCTTTTTTCATCATTTCATTGAGTGGTTTGACTATCTCAGCGAATCCAGTGATGAATCGCCGGACAAAGTTGATCTTTCCGAAGAAAGACCGCATCTCTTTCTTGTTGTCGGGCATCTGTAAATTTAGTAGCGCTTCAACTTTCTCGGGGTCAATGGATATACCCTTCTCGGAGACAATATGCCCGAGCAACTTCCCTTCAGTTACCCTGAATATGCATTTCTTGGGGTTGAGGGATATTCCATACCGGCCACATCTCTCGCAAATCTGAGCGAGGTGGGTGGAATGTTCACGCTTGTCCCGGGAAAAGACGATCAAATCATCCATGTAGATGATTATACATCGATTCACGAGGCCCTTGAACGCAATGTCTATGGCCTTTTGAAATGTGGCCCCCGCGTTAATCAAGCCAAAGGGCATTCTCCTGTATGCAAACGTTCCCCACTAGGTGGTGAATGCCGTTTTCTCTCTATCTTCGTACTTAACCATAACTTGGTTATATCCGGAGTACCCATCCAAGAACGACATCATTTGGGATCCATTTACTATCTGCAACACCTCATCCAACGAGGGGAGAGGGTGATTATCTTTCTTGGAGGCCCTATTCAAGTTTCGGAAATCCACACAAAGGCGAATTTTGCCACTCTTCTTTCTCACAGGGACCAAATTGGCGACCCACGTAGTGTGCCGGATTGGAAAGATTATCCGGGCTGACAACAATTTTTCCACCTCTTGACGAATCAGAGGTTCGATCAGTGGGTTGACCGGTCGTTGCTTTTGTCGAAAAGGCTTAACATCAGGTTTCAGGGGGATGGTATGAGTCATAATGGATGTGTCGTATGTTTTCAAATCCTCATATCCCCATGCGATTACGTCTATGTATTCTCGGAGAATCTTCTCCTTCTCAGGGGAGCAGGAGGTGCCGATGTGTATCATCTTTTCTTCACCGGGCTGGCCGATGTTTACCTTTTCAAATTTTCCTCCTTCAGAGGAGGATGACATCTTTTCCCGGCCTCAAGGGTCCGAGTCAAAGATTCGTTCTAGTGCGACCATCCCCTTCGGGATGGTGTTAGTGGGCAGGTCCATGATCCCATCGTCTTCGTCACCCTGTCCAGTATCGTCATGGTCTCGTTCCTCCACTATCTGATCCTCAAAGACACCAACATTGGCCATGAAGGCCAAGATATGCTGATCGTCCTCAAAAACCTGAAAGTGGGTGACATTGTCTGGGATGGACGGGGTGGGGATCATCTCAACTGAAAATCTCCGGAGTCGTGAGCCGGCCATGGGCTCAAGCGTGCTGACAGAAACAGCGAGGGCGTCTAGGACATAATTCCGTCACCGAGGAATAAGATCAATGTCGAAGGCATCAAAATCTTCAATAAGGCTCCACGCCCGATTGTGATATGCAGCCAGTCTTTTGTCATGACATGTATACTGACTCCGGACCTGTTTGACAATCAACTCTGAATCACCCAAAGCCCGGAGGCGGGTGATTCCTTTCCTTAGCGCAAATAAGAGTCCGAGGACCAAAGCCTCGTACTCTGTAACATTATTGGTGCAGTTGAACTGCAGTTTGTAGGATGCGAGGAAGGATTTTCCTCGTGGGTTGATTAATTCTACTCTTGCCCCACAGCCTTGTTTGGACCGGGACCCGTCGAACTTAAGGGTCCACAAATCGTTATTTGCAGTCTGGAGCTGGGGAGCGGGAGCAGTCTTGGGATTGCTTTTGGGAGACTTGGGAGGAGCGTCCTCCCGCACTGTTGGCGCATGGGTGAGGTTTCCCTCCGGAGGGGTTTGGAATTGAGGTTCCTGGGGAGATTGCTTCGAAGAAGTGCTTCCGGTGGGAATACCGGGTTCCGGGGAATCTACTGCATGTTCTTTGTTCCGGAAGGCGTCGATGTGCCGGGTAGCGACGGAAAGGCAAAGTTCACACTCTAGCTCTGAATGTTTCTGATAGTGTACTCGACACCAAGTGCCGGACAAGAGTGTGGCGGGGTTCGCTGCGGCACCTTGAGAGTCAACCTCAACCCTCAACTTTCCTTCTAGGTCCTGGGTTCTCTGCAGAACTATGGGATCCTCCCCAGGGGTGAAATCGAATGTTAAGATTTCAAAGGGTTGGTATACCCCCGGGGAAGTCTCAGAGAAGAATACCTCACTAACACCCTTCCTACTTCGGTAAGGGCCTGCTTCATCCGAGGTTCACTTTCAACCCGGATCTTGTTTGATTCTCCTTCCCAGGGGAGCCATAAGTGGGAGAAGTCGGTTGAAAAATACCCATTCAAAGACTTAGACCAATTCCGACTCAATAACATCCCATAAGTCTCTGGGATGTCCACCACTTGGATAGCGATTATGCTGGCTATCCTGGGGTCCTAGATAAGCTGTATCCGGACGTTCTTCAATTCTCCCACCATTTTCACAGCAGTTTTGTCCAATTGAATCACTGCGCCATTAGATGGGGTAGGACGAAATCCGAGCTTCTGGCATATGAAAAGGGGCATGATGTTGCCCAAAGCTCCGGAGTCCACTAGGCAGTTGTGTATGTTTTTGCCTTGGATATTCAGGCATAGTAGGAAGGGAGGATCCTCATTGTTTCTCCGGAAGACAGCCGCGTTGGCGTCCTCAAAAGAGACAGTTTTAGGTGGCCGACTGACAACTTCCGGGTTTCCCAAGAGTTTTAGAAGAGACTTCTTCTGCTTGGGACAGTTCAGCAAAACCTCCATCAAGGTCATGGAGGTGGTGGTTTGCTCTAATGCCTTTGTAATGTCAAATCTTCCTCCCAGGAATTGGTGATCTCCCTCGGTCAGGTCTTTCGCTTGGTTAGAGTTAGAACCTTTTAGAGGGGCGGGCTGATCAGTTGTATTATCCTGGGGAGGAGTGTCCCTGGAGGGAGGTGTTGGCGTGTAAGCTGGTCCTTTACCAGCCTGACTCCGAGTATTGTATGGAGTCCGCGGGTTGGTGAAGGCATTAGCTTCAAAGAGCAGGATCGACTCATCAAAGAATCCCTGCAACTCGGATTCTTCTTCATCTTCTCCGGACGATTTGAAGAAGATGGTCTCACAGGTGAAGGCACTGTGGGTCGACTCTTGCATAGGAGGCTCCGAGGGAGTAGCATCATGCGATTGTTGTCTGTCCAGCTGGGAGATCATGATGACCTTCTCCAGTGTGGCACAGTTCACCTCATTGTGGGAGCCTGTATCGTGCAATCTGCACCAATTGGTCATGGGCTGGAAGTCTGCGACTGGTGTGAAATGTGATGGTCCAGCACCGCCTTGATTGGTATTTTGGTTCGGAGGCGGGCCTCCGGTGTTCGCGTTATTGTTCCATTGCTGTTGATTGGGGCGAGGCCCGTTGTTGAAGTTTCTTCCCCCATCATTGTTGTTTCGTTGTCCGGATAAAATATTCCCTCTCTGGGAATTAGAATTCTGGGGTGCATAGGACCCGCCTTCAGCTGACCCATGTCCACAGTCAGGGTGGATAACATCCACCGGAGGGATTCAACCTCGGTGGTCAGCTGTGTGTTTGCGTCACAATGTGACGGTTGTTGGTTTCCTGGGAAGGCAGCAGTGTTCGCCGGAGTCGAGGGCAACAATTCTCCAGCCGTGGACGACTGAAAGAAGGGCACTCCGGGCGGTTGTGTCTGAGGTTGTTGTGCCTGCTGCGGCTGATTCCAAGGGAAAGCTTCCAGACCCGGTATTGCCTGAGTCTGCGATGGGTAAACGTACCGGGCCTGCTGGTCTATCGGTGGTGGCGGGGGATTCATTGCCATCGCGGGGGCGCCCATTGCCAGATTGGGGTTATATCCCCCGGCGTACGCTGTTCTGCCGGGGATCATGTTGAAGGGCGTGCTCTGCCCAATCCCGCCGGGGGACTTGTTGAGGCCACGGGATAACTCTAAGGCTAGATTGTAAACTTTTGCCAAATTGTCCCGGTCGCCCGCGGCGGTTGTTCTCCAGAGGAGAGTGGCAACGAAGGGGTCCATCGCGTTGAGATAGGTTTGTATGGTTACTTCCGGGGATGGAATGAAAGGGCCCGTGCACTGCTTCAAGGCACGTTGGAACCGATGATTGAATGCTACAAGAGGTTCATTGGGTTCCTTTTTGATGGAGATGAATTGGCTATGGGACCAAGCTGGGTCTACATGTACGCGAAAGGCAGCCAAGAAGGCATCTTCCATGTCCTGCCAACTATTGATGGAGTTGGTAGGAAGGTTTAGGTACCAGTTCAGCTCACCTTGTCCCAAGGACAGGGGAAACATCCGGGTCACAACATCCTCATGTTGGATCCGGTGTCGGTTCATGGCATCCTTGTATGCCCGTAAATGTTCTTCCGCGGTTCGTGAGCCTAAGTGCTCATATCGTGGGCAAATCTTCTCCAGGTGCGAGGGTAAGTCGTTGATTGCGCCCGGAAAAGTTCCCATAGGGGGACCCGGTGTTACCGAAATATGCAGCCATTTGGGGAACTGGATTTTGAGTAAGTTGGACGCTGGTTCCCGGGGTTGTCTGAGGAGTTTGGATATTCTGAGGTGTACTAGACCCCCAGACGACAGTGGCTGGTGTGGTTTTCGGGGTCCGTTTCTTTCGAGCAGGAGGCTTGAGTTCGACAAACCTTCCGGGGTTTGGGGCTGACCTAAGGATTCTCTCAAATTTCGCTGGGGAGAAAGACCCAATCCCACTGAAGGCTTGACTCCTAAAACTATGGCTTGGGGAACCCTCGGGAGGTGTAAAATCGGAATCTCGAGAGGGGGACGAGTTCATGCCCTCCTAGCGCCAGTTTCTGTTGACGGGACTTTGGTGACTGGGTCCGCCAATAGGTGTAAGTTGTCACTGGATACCGGGGTACCGACCAACTTCGCTTGCAAAGGATATCCGGGGAAGTGAGATTCCTCGGGCCTCCAAGCACCTGTGAGTCGGGTCTCGACGGTGCGGGGCTCGGTTGGGGGATGTGACTGTTTTCGAGGGGGATAGCTGGTTTCTTCAATTCGTTCTCTCCGAGGATTCAGGAAGGTGGGGTTTCTCCAAGCATTCTATACTTAGCAAATAAATCGAAAAAGACCCTGCAGGGTTAGAAGTATTTCATCTACCTATAGTTATGTCCAAACATTCAGTACATCAATAATGCTCTGATAAACTACACTAAATACCGACGAAATACACAACCATTAGTTCATATTTGATCAGTAGCAAGGGAAAGGAGGTCGTTAATCTACTTGAAATATCAGAGCAGAAGACATGAAGAACATTAAACATAAAATACCATTAACTTAGAAGACAAAGTGCCAACAACGTCATTGCAAGAACCATCTCTTCTTCATAAACATTCCTTCCAGCAAGCACTGGTGCGTGGTACAAGGGCGGCTCCAAGGGAGCATCTAATCTACTGCAAGCTTAAAGATCAAAGAGTATTGAGCTCTGCAACAAAAATGAAAATACTGCTTCTCTATTACTATGGACTGCAAAATCATCAATTTCACCGACCCTTGGAAAAGGGCCGAACTTACTATTTATACACATTTTCTTCTAACCCTAACCCTAACCCTATTTTACATTTTGCCATAAAATATATTATCCCGTGGCCGGTACTACCTGCACCACTTTACAACAGACCTCGAGACGGAGAGGGTCTGACATGTCAGAAGAATAAGACGAGAATGGAGTAGAAGAATCAGCCTTGAGAAGAGAGCCGAGAAAGAGAAGGAAGAAATCCGATTCCCCGGGGATCAAGGCTACATGCCTCATAAATGGGAAATGCGGTGCCCTGTCTCTAATGTGCCAGGTGTATATCTGAAGTGGCGCCTCGAGAAACTCATCTGTCAGAAAACCAACTGTTGATCTGACGTGCCTCGATGTAGCTATCTGCCTTCGACAACCTTTATTAACTGCTTGAAAGTGACCGGTCGGCCTCGGGGGCCGGGACACGGGTCCCTTTAAAGAATACAAAATATGAGATCTGGAACTCCGGGATCCGGGAACTTACGTTCCGAAAGAATAAAGAATACAAAATGCTTGGGTTTTCTCCGGCCTCCAGAGAATCTTTACTGCTGCTTATTGTCGTTGAAGGTTTGGAGGAGGCGGGAGATCCCATCCTCATCAACCTCTTTAAGGCCAGCCCGCCGGTACTTAGCCGTCTCAATCTGTTCCCCAGGTCTGGAACATTTCCTTTAAACTCATCGGTCATTTTTGCCGCATCGTGACCACTAAGTACCATACGAGTTATTCTCGTCATCTGGGCGCCATCTACTCCCACGGGGATTGATATCTTGATTCCATCAGCTCATCGAATTTCCCCAGGACATATTCCTCTGGTGTGCAAGTATCAGTGCTGAAAGGGTCAACTCCGGAGACCTTCGTAACAAAAGACTTATATAAATTAAAAGAATATTGCACCGTGTTAATCTTCTCCTGCAGAGTTCCCACCAGTTGCTTGATTATCCCCAATGTGAGGTTAAGTCTGGAGTGTTGGGTCCTCACAAAATCGAACGACTCCTCCCCCAAAATCTCGGATTTAGAAACCACTTCCCGAGGCCGAGGAGTTCTTCAAATTCTACCTTCCAAGCTTCATAATTTTCTATGTCACCCTCCCATATGTTAATAGTGGTTTCGGCTTGATGCAGGACGTGCCGGGCCGCATACAAGTCCGGGAGGGTGGATACTAGGAAACGCCGGATGTTTCGTACCTGTAGAGCAACCCACTCATCTACCGTCTGGGCCTTCTTCTTCATCGCCCTCAAGGAATCTATGTCACTTTGCGGTAGTGGCGCATCAGATGTGGAGGCCTCCGGAGGAATGACACTGATAGGTCGGGCCAGCTCAGTTAGCAATCCCATAAGGTTTGCAGTTTTCTCTTTTTTCGCCTTGAGCCTTTGGGCCTCCTTTTCATAACGGGCTTCCACTGCCTTAGCTGCCTCCTTCAACAAGTCTACCTCGCCCTGTTTTCCCCTCTTTCCCAGTGATATCTCCGTGATGTTGTAATCTCCGGCCTCGGCGGTTGCCTCGTCAGCATCTGGGGGAGGCGTTGCTACCACTGCAACTGTTTCTCCGCCCGGCCCGGTTCGAAGAGTATGAACCGTCTGGGCTTTCTTGGCCTTCGGTGGGTCCTGGGCCTGAGCCATCATCTCGGCCAGGGAGAGATGAGCTCTGGGGGTCGGCGGAGCTTTTCTTTTCTTGGTTTCGACCAACCATTGTGGTGGCAGGGGTGGCTTATTAGCCAGAGTTTGTTCCTTGGGTTCTTCCCTGGTATCTTGCCGTTGTTCCTCTTCAGTGGTGTGGGTCTCGCCTGGCTCCTTCGCATCTCTTGACTCGTCTGCGACGTCTTCCCCGGCAACATTTATTTCTTCAGCCCTGTTATCTGTATCTTCTGCTTCATCCGGGCCTTCATTGGCCGCCCCAGGGGTTTCTTCCTCTTGTCGCTCTTCTTGTTCCTCAGTCTTTGTTGCCGGGATTTCTTCTTCTACTGGTACATCTTTTGGCAATGGAGGAGGTATCGGGCCAAGATTTAGTGTTTGGGCCGCGGTGATTACCTCCCCAAATGTAATCTTTGGGAGTGGCGTTTGGAATACGGCGGCTGAGGTTACGGTTGTTCCCAAAGGTCCGGTTCCCTCAGCGGACGCCATTTGTTCACCTTGCTTTTGTTGGTCCACTCCCGTGTTCTGTATCTCTAGGACCTTGGAGGCAACCTCTTGTTCTGTTTCCTTTTCTTCCTCCATTTGTTCTTCCTGCTCCTGCGCAGGTTCTTGTTCCAGAGCTTCTTCCTGCGCTGGGACTTCAGCCTCTGATTGTTCGATGTCCCCCTGTAGATTCCCGAACTCATCGGTTGCAAAAACGTCATCGAATTCATCCTGCGGGGGAGGATTGGTTGGGACATCAACAGACATTGGTTCTCTTTCCGGCTCCGGAGAATTGGAGGAAAGGATCTCAATTTGTGGGATCTGGGGCATCCCCAGCTCCGGCTCTGCCTTGGGCTTTTGGTTGAGCCTCTTCTTTCTTCTAGTGACTAAGGGTGGCCCCACATCCCTTAGCACTGCTTGCTCTTCTAGGTCCACCCCCGTTGCCTTAACCATCAAGGCTGCCAGTGAAGGGGAGGAGGGAGGACGAATTGGTCCAATCATAAGTACCGGAGTAGCCAGCCGCGTGATTAAATTCTCCCGCATTTGCTAGGAGGCCGCTACTGATTGTTTTATTTGTTCTTTTATGGGGACTTCTTGCAAGGTTGGAGTTTCCATTATTCCTTTTCCTTTATCTCCTCCCTGTGAAGAAGTCCCAGCCCTCGGGGTTAACTTTGGTATCGGCTGGGCATCCTGGCGAACACTCCCGGGGCACACCTTCTTGAAATAGGTGTGGCTGCGTTCAACCACATTGCGGGTGAACTCTTCAATAGTGGGCCCTTCCTGGGCATCCCAGTCCATTGGTGGGAGGGCCAATTTATCAATCCCCATTGCTTTGTACTGGGGATCTACTGTGGAGCCGGTGTCCGAGAAGTCTTCCGGAAATCTCCGGAGTTTTAATCTTTCCATCATCCCTGCGGTCATTTTGACATAGTGCCGGCCCCGGACTTCCATGTCATCTTGGCAATCTTCCCAGAAATCTTCCATGTGGTATTGATAGGGCTCTGATGCCCAGGGAAGTGCCGTCGCAATCTTGCCATGAGGATCAAAATGCTTCCGCGCTAAGTATAATTTCGCCAAGTTATAGCTTTTAAGTTCATTATCCGCTTCTTTGGCGGCGGCCAGACTGCATGAATAATTCCCACAAGTGATTGGGAATGGAATGTTTGTTACCTTCTTCAGGGCGTAGAAGGCATGCAGCTCCATTATCTGCCTACAATATTCGAAAAGAATTACCTTGTTCCCACAATGTTTGGGTAACAAGTAGGGTCTCCCGGAGAAGCCGGTTACCCTTATGTATGTATGTTGTTGAAACTGTATATAGTAATGGCCATAGCTCTGGACCAAATCCATCGCTTCTGTAGATAGGCGATATCCTGCGTCCCAGGTGGGTGTGAGCAGGTTGTAGTAAACGAAGGCATCGTTTACCCGGCAAAAACTGGGGAAGCTGGCCTCCCATTAAATCTGTGGGAAATGGTCCCAAGGGGCCTTTTGACCCGGAGCTATCCCAAGTACGTCGTCGGTGAGCAGCCCATTGGTGCAGGGTCACTGTTGTGGCAGGGCCCAGAGAACATAAGAAGTCATATAGAACTTCTTCTGGACTATCTGAAGAAATTGGGAGTCCACGTGGTTAGAAATTATGGCGGCCCAGTCAAAATGTTCCCCGCCAGTGTTGATACCAAGCAGGAAGTAATACATCCACCCGGAGAATTCTCGAGCATGTTGTTGCCCGAAGACTCGGCATAATGCTACCATCCCCATCTGGATGCTTTCTTTGAATTCGGATCTGGGGATTTCTATCTTCATCCTCTTGGGATCCCTCTTTGGGACCTTGAGCCAATGATTGTTCATATATATATGGGCCGCCTCCTCCAACTGTTTAAACTGCGCTAAGGCGTCCGCTCTGGTGACTACAGCTGGCCTGTCAAATTGGGGAATCCCCAACCCCATCTGAAAAGTTGCGGCATCGAGAGACACCATAGGGGTGGGATACCCGGTTGGCTCCGGGGCTGCGAGCATAACTGCCCGGACTGATGTATTGTAGTGAGCTGCAAGTGTGAGAATAAGCTTCGGTGACTACACTGAGCACGGGAAGCAAGCTGCCTTAAGGATCCCGGAGTTTCCGATTTTAATGGCCAATGGATCTCCGGCTTGTCGTTGAATGTACATCATTTTTACCAAGGCCTGCATCTCGGGCCATGTTCCGACGCTGGTGTCGGTGATGAGCTGAACTTTGGACTCAACCTTTGAGCCCATGATGACGCCGTCTTTTACATATTTCATGCTCATGGGCAGTTTTTCCAGAGCCTTCTCCATTTTAGACCTAACAGCTGCTCTGGTAACTTCCGTAGAAGGAAGTTCCGGGCTTCCGGGTGGTGAAGATGCGGAAGCTTCAGACATGTTGAAAGTATGTTGTTCTAGAAACCTGCAAGGCAAGGCGACCGTCAGAACGTATAGATAAATAAAAACTCCGGGGTCCGGAAATCTTACCATCGTGGCGCCTGTTTTCCCTGAAAGGTTAGCTTAGTTCAAAAATCCTTAAAAGTATATATATACTTTGCAAACTTAGAAATTTAACAATGCCCCGGCCCGGGGTCTCATCACACACTTAGCAAATGCAAGACGTGGGTTGGGTGATGGCAAGAGACCCGAAGTCCGGGGAACTAACCGTTGGAAGGCGTGCGCAAAAAGCGAGCCGTCAGATCCACGTGGACGCCACGTGGGTGTGTAATAAATAGAAGTTATGGTGATGGCGGCGGAGCCAACTGTCCGAATGTGCAAAAAGCGAAGGCCACTTGGACAAATTTAAATGCGCTGAGAGCCGAGTTTCAACCAGGCGGTATTCTGCACAGAGCGAGCTCGCAAATTAGAAACCAGAAACAAATGCAGCACGGCGAGCTCGACAGACTACTAAGCAGATATACACAAAATATACACTACACACGACAGAGCCGAAGGGTATATACATGCAGATTGGAAGGATATATAACAATATACATGAAATGTACACATACACAAAACGCAGAGCGGCTATTCACAAAAACCAGACGATTGTACAAACATTTACAACCCTTCACATTATCTACAGACTATACTATATCTGCACAGAGGGCGGACAACCCTCTGGCAGAGGCGACCCACCAACGGGCGGCGAACCAGAACGAAACGCAACAGAACGCAAGACAACACGAAAACCAGACAAAACCAAAAAGTAGGAAAACAGAAAGGAAGGAAGGCACCAACCTGAAAACGAAGGAGGGGCAAGGAAAGGAACTCGCCGCGAATGCTTTGCAACAACTTCTACCGTCAGAAGATCACCACTTACCACCACTAACCACTCACAATTGCTCAGAACAGCTTGGAATGGCTCGCACTGGATTATCGCTAAATCGCTCTCAAATCGCTTAGATTGCTTAAGTGTTTAATCGCGGTAAATGTGAAAATGACAGGTAATTTCTATTTATACCCGCGGTAAAAGCAAGTTACCTTTCCTTCCGCAAACTCTGAACAGACAGACCTCCGGACTCCGGGCCCGGGGGTTCCATGTGATGATACCATCTTAAAAAAAGAAGACATCGTGGCGAAGAATCCCGGAGTCCAAAATCCGGCTTCCGACAAAGGACGACCAACTCCGGGACTGGTCCCGGAGACACGAGAGACAAACAAAACAAAAACAACACCGCGGAGAAGAAAACCCCAGAGAAGGAAAACAAAGAAAGGAAAAGGACAAGGCAAGAGCCAAAAGCAGAAAGCAAAAAAAAGGGGGACCCAACATTTTGCACACAAAATGTAGGGACGGGGATGCAGGGCATAACATCACCTTGATCTGATCTCCTATGACAAGTATCCAAGGATATATTCCTTTTTATTCCATTTGCTGTTGATATATCTCCAGGCCCACACTTGTTCCTTTCTAAAATATATCGACTTGGGTCTATTTGTTGAGTTGTATCTTTTCTCCCTTTTGATGATCTGTATTTTTTATTTTGTCTAATCATTTGGGATCTATTTAATAATCTACCATTCAATGATTCCCCTATATAATTTATAATTCCTTCCCTTATATATTCTTATCTCATTAGAGATAACTCCTTTCAAATAGTCACAAGCGTTCAAACAAGTTACATCTCTCCTTACTTAGTAATCACACTCTTTTGGAGACTAATTACTAATAATAAACAAATTGCAGCTTTTTGAGAATGATTAGTGGATACACTATATCGTACCTCTTGACAAATTAAATGTATTATTTTCCCTTAATAGATCGTACTTAAATAACTTGTATTTATATTGATTATCTCATATTAAGTTGCTGTTTATTCTTTTAATCGAGCTTGTTGATTATTGGCTATTTACTTTAACAATGATGGTTTGTATCACTTGATTCCTCCCCACATTCTCTTGAGCGGTTCTCAAACTGTAAGTGTTTTGTTGTCTTTGTATGTTGATAGCTATCCTGGAGACAGTCGCTGTCTTAGATTAGTGCTATGGCCTCTTTTGAGAAGCGCTTCCTCATTCAAATATTTCTGTGCCTTACCAACGCTAATCAACCGACATTTTTCTAATGGACTCTTATACGTTCCTTGATACTGGACCCCTTTTGTATCCACTGAATTTCAGCAATTCCCAATGTGATGGTCAAGTGTGATGTTTGATCTGATCAATATCTAAAACATGTATTTAAATAATCATATCTTTTATTCTTCCTTCATTCGATGAGTAACTGATATCCCGTTAATAATCTATGATTCCCTCAATATCAATTTTCCCCGATGAAGACTCTGTAATGATTTCTAATCTGATTGTAGACTTAATATTTATTTGCTGGCTGTGTAATGGAATGCTGACTGTATTAAAATCTTCAGATTTTTATTCGATTCTTTCTTCCTATCCTCTGGTGTAGTTACCGACTATATTTGACATTAAAACCTGATTGGAACTCACGGCCTCATTGTATTAATATAGCTTGCTCAAAATTATGTGTATATCGCAGTCTTCTAATACCTGGATTCCCTTTATATGGGATGGTATATTCCGGAAGTGTTTGTGATTGAATGTAAATTATATATAATCATTGACTCCAAAATCAACGATTTGACCGTGAACTTCTAGATGATTGTTCATTGAGGAACTTGGTACATTGAAGTGTTGTTGTCATCTGTTTATTTATTACTGGACAATATTTCCATCTTCCCATGTATTCCATCCCCCAGATTTGTTCTCGTCCCGATATATAAATGGATTACCAGTTCTCCTTAGGTCGTGACTTTCCTAAGTTGCTGATTTACTTTGATTTAGATTTTAACATATGTTTAATATTTAAATTTGGTATTATTATGTATATTGTATATTTGTTATTTATATTATATTTATTTATTTATATAAAAATGGCCTTTTAGAAAATGTCCAGAAACGTGTCCCCTGCCATCCCCCGTTCCTGTCCCCGAAATGCTGTGGAACACAGTATATATTACATATGAATAGTAAATGATAATCACTTAATTATTATTAATAAATGTCAAAATCTTAAATTTAATCTATTATGACAAGTTTTTAAATTCATAATTTAAACAATCTTATTAAAAATATTTTGAAAATTAAATTACGAGCTATGTTCCCACTGGACCAAATGGTTTACTCATTGGAGAAGTGACAACCTTGGCGTGCCTGGAATATGACACAGCTAAGCCCGGAAGCCACAGTTCGATTAATAGAAATATTCACTATGGATTGACTCGGAGCAGTACTTGAATCTCAGCATGTATTGGAGAACCTAGTGAGTGGGATGGATTAGTTCCGGAGGCACCCAACCTACTGTGTAATGGGCCCCTACTCTCTATATGGGCAGTTGAGAACAAAGTGGCGAACGGGTGCGTAACACATGGGAATCTGCCGAACAGTTTGAGCCAAATCCTGAATTCCATTCACCATTCCCATCCCCCGCACTATAGAAGTAATGGCAGCAGTCATTTCTAAATTCATATAAGAAAATAGAAACTATTCTAAAAACTCATATTAGAATATTTTAAGAATTAGAAACAATTATATCCTTCTTTTAAAATATTCTAAATCAATTTGTATTTTTATAAACTAGAATACTATATTTCTATTTACTCATAATAAGTTTTTGTGTTTATTAATATTTTAGAATGTCATATATACAATTTTATAAAGATATGGTATGTATTGTAGCCTTTTGACCTGTATTGTAATGGGATTCAAGTTAATGTTTGTGTACTTCAATGCTCAAAGGATCGCAAGGCAAGTTTCTTTAAAGTCTATTCTCATGACCTTGCCTTGTTTTAGCCTTTTGACTTGTATTTGCTCCCAAGAAGAAAGAGAAAGCTCTACGAATCCTCCTGTCACCTCAATCCTTGTGCAAAGGTTGTAAGTAGTTGCTTGATTTTAGAAAGAAACATTTCATCATTAATTGTTGAAGTAAATGAACTGTAATAACAACCCTTTGACGCTAGGTGTGTATAGTACAACACAGACATGAATATCAATATTCTAAAGATAAAAGACATTTTGGCAACTTTCACTCGTATGAACAAATTTTGATGAGCATTTCAGACACTTTAATATATTTTCTTTTGTTTTGGGATACAGGTCATAGATTCTCACCTTTTGGACTCACCGACAGTTTATGCAAGACGGAGTCTAGCATATCTTTACTGTGGGCTACCAGAGGCAGCTCTTCTAGATGCAATGAAAGCACATTGGTTAAAACATGATTGGCCCACTGCATTTTACTTGCAAGCTGCTGCCCTCATCAAACTTGGAATGAAGGACGATGCAGCTGATATGTTGGAGGAGGGTGCTGCTTTAGAGAACAGGAGAATGAATCTTAGATAAGGTGGCTCTTGACATGAAAAGATACTTATTTTTGGGGATGCTTATCTGTAAACAAGAGATAAAAAAATGATGTAGGTTTCATGGCTCGATGAAAACACCACCACCACCAATTTATAGGTTAGTCATCCATACAAAATTATTGTAATTAACTATCCAATTTTTAGAAGGAAAAAAATTGTCAAGAAAGTAAAAAACGTGTCAGTATATGGTCTGTTAAATATGCTGTTTTTTCTATGTAATTATGTTATGCCAATGTGTCACAGCTTTGAGGGATGTGCTACTTAAGAAAGTAGACATTGTACACTTGTTATAGCAGTAAAAACCAAGCTACATGTTTTCTATATTATCGACTGCCTTCTACTGCTTCAGAAAAGATTTCTGCTGTTTGTAAAGATCTCTGTTGCTACATAAATACTTTCATTATGATGTCTAACTGATATTCTTTTCTGCGAGTAAGCGATTATGTTCTTGCATGGTTAACTTTTTTTAAGTAACTTATTGTCTGCAATATTCTAGGTAAATCTCTCTCAAAGAAACAAAATAATGTAATTGTTTTCATTCTCTTGTTGAAACCGTAGCTTTCAGGCCTTGTATATGTTAGGGTCAGTCCCCTTTTCTTTGGCTGCTGCTATTTTCAAAAACTGTGACTAAGGAATTGAAAATTAAAATAAAAAATATTTATAAATTTGCAAAATTATAAAGGAAAAATAAGCATAGTAAGAAATAAATAATAGCTACCAAGTATTTTTGAGCAAAAAACTATTATAGTTATTGCATTTGAGTAGCAAGAAAAATAATTTTAAAAAACTTATAAAACTACTGTAATAGCTATGTATTTTAGAAAATAAAATAGCATCTAAAATTATAAAGGAAACTGAACTTCTATTATATATGACCGTGAGCAATCCAATCAATTGCATGTAAACAAGGACAAATTAATTGGAAAACTGTTGTATTTAACGGTTCTAAGGTCAATGTGGGCTTGAATTTTCTGAGCTGTTTTAATATTAGGAATAGTAATCGCCTTAGAGTTTGCATTGTGCAAAGACGAGTCTAATTGATCATGGATGAATTTAGGACTGCAAACTTGTCTCAAACCTGAAAACTTGTCCTAAATGATCGATAGACAAGTTTTCTTTCACTCCCTCTATTGTAATTGGTGATAATTAACGTATGGGGTTGATTAACATAGGCTGATTAACATAGGTAGTCAAGTTCTCCCAAGTCAACTTCTATAAATTGAACAATGATAAAAAAACATCAATCTTGAATTACGAAAACTGTTTCTGGAATGATTATACAGGTTTGATCTTCTAGGTGTGATTGATCTTCAATTACAAAAGTGCTTCTTGAATGTTACGAGGGTGTAAGAATGTGAGTGGTAGTAAGGGGGAGGTGTGTAGAAATTTTTTCAAGGTAGGTGGATAATGTAGGCAAGGGACCTGCTCAAAATTATGCTATTTCCAATAAAATCTATGTACCAAAATATTCAAAATAAACACGAAAAAATTGAAATTGACACGGATATACACATCTCATTACTACATTTTTGTTGCACTTTGAAATACATGCGAATCCCAGAATGGTCATGCATCTAGAAGTATGTAGTGATAATAAACATGCATCCAAACTTATCACCATGGGCTCCGAAGGAATAGATCCTAGCGTGTTTGCCTTTTGGGCATATATTCTCCATGGGACGAGTCTCTATTAGTACACGTAACTATTTACATATCTAAACATAACAATATTAGTGACAAGACATGTCCCCATCTAAGCATATAGGCATGCAACCATACAAACATATAATCATATAAGCATGTTAAATAAAATGGTAAGTGGTGCAATGAAAATGTTATCACAATACAAATTTTATTTGATAGAGCATGTGAATAAGACGATAACTTAATAAACCAAAAAATAAAATTTAACGAATGCAAACCATAACAGTAATAAATTTATGTGGAGGAACTCTTGTAAGAAAAAGTTGTCACTTCCTAAGTTTGTACTAATTTCAAAAGAGTATATACGAATACAATCACATATTCCTCTAACAATGAATTAGTGACATAAGAGTACCTTCTAAGAATCTTATAATCTGCTATCTCATTGTAGAAAATAAAAAAATGAAAAACTATGAGGTGCTATCCAAAGGAACGAGTCAAATTATTGAGCCATGGCAAAAAGGGATCATGCTCAAGCATCTTAGAAGAGTTTGTAACTCCTAAATAATACATGTAACACTTTCTATGCATAATATATGCCATAGATTTTTTTAAATTGTAATTATTAAATTGACTAAGATCCTAATCGTAGGCTCTCTATGAGTGTATTCAATGTTTAATGTCATAAGCATCAAATTAGGAAGATATATTATAACTCTCATTTTCACCTTTTCAATGTAAACTCCTTATTCATTGCTTTCATACACAATTTTCCAAACATATCAGAGGATAAGTAACATATAAATAAAGTTCCCATCCACACATGAGTATCTCATTTTGTCCACTCCAAATGTTTAATGATAATACATTATTTATCATGTATATAACTAAATAAGATTGCAATATGAATTTATTGGTTTTCACACCACCTATCCCTTATTTAGCACTTCTCTACTACAATAATCATTGGCTAAGATTGTTTCATTTAACTTTAATTAATAATAATTTATTTTGTTTCAAATTGTATTGCTTACTTCGATTTTGTTAAAAAATGTGCTCAAATTATAACTCTAAATAAGAGCACAAACATGGTAGAACAAAACATAAAATAAAGAGGAATAGGTGAAGGGAAATTTATTTTGATCTAACTTCTATTGCAATCAATCCAATAATGTAGAATCACATTGTTGTAATGAAAAATTTCATTTTTATAGCTAAAGCTTGGAAACTTCTAGTATTCTGGAGAATTCTAAAATTGAAATATTCTAATAGCTTCTAGTTGTTCATGTTTTCTCGAAGAATTTTCATTAGAAAATCCTATCACTTTCTAGACACTATTATTTCTTAAAATAATTTATTTCGATTGGACATTCTTCAAATTGTATGAATGCTATTTACTTTTGAGTTTTGCATGTAAGTTCTTAAAGCCTAACTATAGCTCTTTAGTGCATGATTTGCAATATGTTTATATCTATTTTATGCTTAAAAATATTTTTTAAATGTATCAAACTCTCCCCATATTGTGGCTATGTAGACTGGTGCATTGAGTAGAGGTATATTTTACATATCATTTTTTAGTATGAGTTGTTAATTTATGTGAGTTGTTGATATTTTAAAAGAAATTATATAAAATTCTTTTGGCAGGGACAGACAACCAAAAAAATTTGCCCTTATATCTTGGAACAAAATCTGGAATCCAATGGAACTAGGTGGAATAGGAATCAAGAACCAATTGCATCAAAATCAGGCCCTAGGGGCAAAATTATTCTGGAAAATTCACTTTGAAAGCCAAAGGAAATGAGTCAGATTATGAAAGGGAAATATTTCTCTAATTTAAACGACGAGGATGCATTAAGAATTTCAAAGTTTCCCAGGGGCACTAGAATTTGGAAGTTTTTGGCAAAGTCTAGTAGCATTATTTTGGATAACATAACATGGAATATCAAGGATGGCAGCAAGGCATTATTTTGGGATGATTCTTGGGGTGACACACACACACACACACACACACACACCATTAAAAAACTAGTTCAAGAGCTCCATAGGGAAACAACTAGCAAGAAAACACTATTTCCTCGCTCGATTACATTAAAAGAAGAGAAACCCTAATAGCTAAACTGGATTGCAGAAGAGAAAAGGGATAGAAGCATAATCCTCTTAGAACAAGAGTATTTGTCCTACAAAACTATGCCAAGAGCCACTATATTTACAAATGGCTTAGTTTGCAAAAGCTTCCTTACAAAAGCATCAAAGCATATATAGTAAACCTTAATTAGAGCACATGTGTCTATGATCATACCACAATAATACAAAGTAGCCCCAGTGGTAGGACACAACAAAATGCAAAGCTGATAAGCACAACATGTCCTTTTTGATTATGAATTTCTGCTTGTAAAAGAAACCTTCCAGCCAATGGGGGAAAACAAAAGTCATTGATATCAAACCAAAATTTATGATCGTGCTGGCCCATAACAGAATAATAATTTGGAGAATCTGTGAAGGACATTACAAATTCAACAAAGTATTATCGATGGCATCAGGCAATGGATAGAAGTATTGCAAGTCCTCAAAACCATGACCATGTAGTCACTCGACATATTGATCATCGAACCCTGTATAAGCCTGATACTTTGCAGATACCACCAACAAAAATTTGAATACCAAATTCTAGAGTCAATTCTGCAACTTGCACAAGACACAAATGTTCCATAAGAGCAGATGTAAATTTTAGTCCGCGTCCATTAGCTCTGACTGATCTGTACTATGAACCAAATTCGCATTCTGAATAGGCTTAGCACTCTGCCAAGACTCATCGACTTCAACCAAGGGAGGAAGGTTTGGAGAATCCCAAGAAGCATCAACCTGAATTTGAAGAGCAAATAAATTTCATCCCAAGTTGTATTACGAAAATCTCCATAGGCCCCTTCACTTATCCATGATGAAACATTAGGAGCAGAAGTTTCTTTGAACCCTCCAGAATTATGAGATAGATGATTCAGAAGGTGAAGAATTAACAAAGATGACTTACTTCTCACTTTTATTTTGTGAGTATTTTTGGTTTTTTCTCCAAAACTTGATTGGAGAAAATCACTCTTTCATTCGTTGTGACTGATTGGGTAGTAGGATCTTGGTGGGTAGCGGCTCATTGAAATCATGCTGCAAATACCTTCGTTTGTGTGGAACGACTTTTGGATTCATTGAGGAATTTATTTATTCCTCATTATTTTAGGTTTCTCCTTCGCTTGTGAGGTAGGGCCTTCATTATTTAATACATTTTTCTATTGTTTGAGCCATTTCTTGTTTGTTTTAACTTCGTGGTCTGAGATTTAGTATTCCCCCACCTTTGTGTAGCTTTTAGTCACCCAGTTGACTCCCTATGAGTAACTAAGGTTTTCATAATAATTTTTTTTATTGTTATGTTGCTCAAATTTTTGTGTCTCCAGAAATGAGTTTTTATTGCATTTATGGGTTGTTGGGTGCCTAAGGGAAGATGGGTTTTTGTCTCGTAGCTTTCTATGAAGATGGAATTTTGGGGGTTTTGGGGGTCACCTTATTTTGTGTGCCACTCTGATTTGTTGTTTGGCTTGTTTAGAGAAATCCAAACATTGGAGTGTGTTGTCCTCCACATTTCCATCCATCCTATGGTTTTAATTTATGATTTTTGGATTCATGGTCAAATCCGTACTCCTAGCAAAGTGTCTAGTTGAGTGTGTTGTGAGCACTTATAATTGTTTTTCCTTTTCTTGTAGTTTTCCTCCATGCTTGATTTTGATCATATTTGGAATGTGTGATGTTGGTGTTTGAGACTAGATCGTGATAACTTTTTGTGTACCATGGGATCCCATGGGGACCCGTGCACTTGGTTGAGGCCAATGGAGTGTAGTGCTATTTTACTTCCCTCTTTGTTTGAAGTTTTGGAGTCTTTTGTGCATCATTGCATTTTGTCCGGTAGGTGTGGAGTGGCTAATCAAGGTAGGATGAGACACAAAGTGGTCCTAGGGTAACCTTGGTTGAGTTATATTAACAAGTTATAACCCTAAAAATGAATGGGAAAGAACATAATGATAATAAGACAAGTGTATTTTCCATCGACCATTTGTTTGAGACACGTGAGCCAGGATAGCCATGAACCATCTACGAATTTTGATCTGACATTACCATGGCCATCTAAGGATGTTGATCTGGCATAACATCAACTGTCTATTTGAGAAATGTGTGCCGACACAATAGATCTTCCTTGATGGGAGAAGGATTTCTAGAAGCTAGACGAGCCTGTACGAGCTGTGTGATGACATTCCATTCTCGAGTCTCAACATCATACCTTGTCTAGCATGAGTAGTGACCTTGACCTACTTGCATTGTGTTATTGCATTGTGATCATACTCAGACCATAACATTGTCCTTGAGTTATGTATCTTCTTGGCGTGAGTGTGAGCCTTCTTGGTGTGTGCATACCTTGTGTTGTGGTTAGGTTACTATCTCCACGAGCATAGTGGGGTGGTCTTGAGGGTTCCACATGGTAGGTGTTAGGAATAAGAGTACACCAACACAACTGAGATGGGGGGGGGGGGTGAATAAGTTGCGAGACAAATTATTAAACATTAAACATTATAAACCAAAACTTTAATCCAAATGATAACGTAGTAAATGCAACACCATAACACAATCCTTTGTTGTTGAGGAAACCCTGTTAAAGGTAAAATCCTGGTGGGAATTAGCACCCACAAATATTGTACTGAGAGTATAGTATTCCTGCTAAAAGATTTAGCCCTGTTGGGAGCTTATTAATGCATTATAGTACATAGTTCCTGTTAAAGGACATACCCTGTTAAGAGTCAAGAGTAACAGTAGGCTCACTACCTAAGCACACTGCGTAAAGAAGGTTAAATCCACCTTTAGGAATGAATGTCCGAAATACAAGTGTATATGAAATATACAATCCAATGAACTGTCTAATAACAACTGTCTTTGCTTGATCAGTTCCAATGAAGTCTCTTAATCACATCCTCTACTCTACATCCAACATTCTTCACACAAAAAAGATCACAGCTTCCACACTTCGTTGTTCCACACTTTCCATTAAAGAAAACTACTTTCTTTTATACAGATTTACCATAAGCAATTGTGTCGTCCAATTAAGATTTCCCCAATGCACAAATAATTACATAACCCCTTGCTAAGATACACACGATACCTATAACAAGAAAACATCAATTATAATTCATCAAATATAATCCAATATCCGTAATCCACACTCACACTCCATAAAACACACTTCAGCTCTGAAGTCGGCCCCAAATAGGTCTCCTCTAGAACACACCCCACAACTGACATCACCAAGAGTCCTATGACCCAAGAATCATAAAATACATTCCTCAACATGTCTTTTTCCATTCCTCAAGCTCGCATAACATGAATCCATATCGCACGCAAGTTATCCTTAAAACTCAGAGACTAACTCTATCATAGTCCACTGTCACAGTCCAACACCCAGTCTTCACTAAAACATCTGTAGCTCACTCAATCTGATATATTAAGCCACGAGACCTTAGACATAAGATAAAAAAAAATCCATGTACACATCACCATCTTCGCACGTTCTCAATCAACCGTACAGTACCTATACACTTCTGTTAGTCAACTAAGCAACAGTAATAACCACTCTGTTATGCCTTAATAGAAACATATGTTGACATCAGTGACAAAACATGAATGCCAACAACAACATCAGAAGCCAATTCCAACAATATCCCCCTTTGGCATTGATGGAAACGTATGGAAAATCCATCAACCCAAAAGTAGTCTCTCTCAATACAATCTTCTCAATAGCCTCAACACAACTCTCCCTAAAACAGTAAGGATTTTCACATAGAATCTCTCTTTCTTTGACAAAAATGGAAAAGTGTGCCATAATTCTATGTCTGACCATCTTTCCTTTGCAAGGTGTTGCTTTTTTAAATCTTCATGCCTGCAACAACTAGGTGCAAAATCACCCAAATGTGTTCTATAGTGTTCCCGCGATTACTCCCCCTAAGGAGTAGATCCATACATCAAGTCCAGAAAATGATATAGCTCTGAAAGCCACTAGACTGATGCATTCCTTCATCAATTAGCTCTCGCAAGGAGGGTCTCTCACCCCAAGCATACCTCTGAGATACTCAAAGGCATCCTTTGGCAAAGGTTTTGTAAATATATCTGCTATTTGTTCCTTCATGTTGATATACTCCAATCTTATCTCCTTCTCTGCAACCTTGTCTCTCAAGAAATGATACTTAATGGAAATATGTTTAGTCTTCGAATGCATAACTGTATTCTTTGACATATTCACTGTGCTAGTGTTATCAAAATGGATAACCACTGGCTCATCAAAAGTTATTCCAATGTCCTTCAACATTTGCTTCATCCAAACAATCCGTGTGCAATTTATAGCAGCAACAACATACTCTATTTTGACAGTAGACCGAGCTATACAATCTTATTTTTTATTTAACCAAGAAACCAATATTTCCCAATAAATAATGCACCACCACTTGTACTTTTTCTATCATCAACATTTTGTGCCCAATCAACATCAATATAAGCATGCAAATCAAAATCATCATATTTATATACCATAAGCCATAATCCAGTGTCCCTTTCAGATATCTAAATATTTTTTTTACAGCAGCAAGGTGTGTCTCTTTAGGATCTGCTTGATATCTTGCCACAATTCCAACTACATTAGCAACATCTAGTCTAGTGTAAGTCAGATAGTGTAAGCCTCCAATCATAGATATATACTTTGTCTGAAAAACACTCTGAGATTCATTAGTAATAGTAAGCTTATGACCAGTAACCATAGGTGTTCCAACAGGTTTACAATCTTCCATTCCAAAAAATTTCAACATTTCTTTAAGATACTTGGTCTGAGAAATAGAAATACCATTCTTGTTCTGATTAATTTGCAGTCCAAGGAAACATTTCATCTCCCCAATCATTGACATCTCAAATTTGTTTTACATTTCCTTAGAGAAATTTTTACTCATAACACCATTTCCTCCAAAAATGATATCATCAACAAAAACTTCAACTATTAAAATTCCATCTTCACTAGTTCTTAAGTACAAATTACTATCTACATTACCTTTTCTGAAACCAAGACAAAGTAGATGCTAATCCAATCTTGCATACCATGCTCTAGGTGCTTGTTTCAGTCCATACAAAGCCTTCTTCAATTTGCAAACCATGTCCTCATCTTCTGTCAGAGGAAATCCATCAGGTTGTTCAATGTATACTTCCTCCTCTAGATCTCCATTCAGAAATTCAGATTTCACATCCATCTGATATACTTTGAAGTCTTTGTGTGCAGTATAAGAAAGAAATAATCTTACAGCCACAAGCCTAGCAACAAGAGAAAATGTTTCTTCAAAGTCTATACCTTCTTGTTGCGAGTAGCCTTTACAAACCATTCTTACCTTATTTCTAACAACCATTCCTTCTTCCTTCATTTTATTTTTGAAAACCCATTTAGTTCCTATAACATTCTTATCTTTAGGTCTAGGAACCAGTTCCCAAGTGTTATTTTTCTTTATCTGTTCAAATTATTCCTGCATAGCCTTAGTACAAGATTCATCTCTACATGCCTCATCAGTAGTTTTAGGTTCACCTTGAGAAATCAAACAAATTTCATCTCTTAATCTCGATCTTGTCATCATGCCTTCATTCGCAATGCCAATAATTTGATTTTCAGGATGGTTTTTCTTAACATACCTCAAATTTTTATGAATGTTAGTAGGATCATTTGAGTCATCTTGACATACCTCAATCTCATGATCAATCTCAAAAGGTTCTTCTTGATATGTAGTAACCTCCTTATTCTTTGTAGTCTGGTTACAGTCATATATTCTTCCTTGAATTTGGAACTTTTCATCAATCCTCACATTAGCACTTTTAGTCATCTTTCTCAATCTCCGATTGAAATATTTATAGGCTTTTCTCTTAGTGGAATAACCAAGGAAGATTCCTTCATCACTTCTAGCATCAAACTTTCCTATCTCATCATTTATTTTGATATAGCATTTACTACCAAGCATTCTAAAATATTTCACAGTAGGAGTATGATTAAACCATAATTCATAAGGAGTCTTACTTGTACCTTCTTTGATCTGAATTATGTTCAAGGTATAAACAACAGTACCAACAACTTCTCTCCAATGAACATGTGATACATTTCATTCTAGCAACATGGTTCTTGCAACATCTATTATTGTTCTGTTTCTTCGCTATCCTATACCATTCTGTTGTGTTGTCCTAGGAGAAGATGTCTGTCTGTATATTCCATGCTCTTCGCAGTATGTATTGAACAAGTCTGAAGTAAACTCTCCACCCCTATTTGATCTTAAACATTTTATCAAAATTTTCTTTGAATATCTTGAATTTGTCAAAAGCATCGGATTTCTCTCTCATATATGTAAACCACATCATCCTAGAGAAGTCATCAACAAAAGTATGAAATACCTTTCACCATAGTAAGATCTCATTTTCATAGGACCACACAGATCTGTATGCACCATATCCAAATTCCCTTTCATTGAGTAAGATTTACTTTTAAAACTGCTTCTAGTCTATTTTCCCATTACACATTCTCTACACATGGTGTTAGATGGTTTCACAATCTTTAGTAAGTCTCTAACAACATTAGTCATACTTTCCTTCGCAATATTATCAAAATTCACATGACAAAATCTTCTATGCCATAACCAATTGTGATCAACCTTCACAACAAAACAAGAAGCCTTAGATGTATTCAATTCAAATACATTACCTCTTGACTTAGTACTAGATGTGATCAATTCTCCATACTTACTTCTAATAGAACATTTCCCATCAATGAATTTTAGTTGATAACCTTTGTCCACCAGTTGTCCAACACTCAAAAAAGTATGCTTAAGTCCATCAACAAGTAACACATCGTGAATAATAGTCTTTCCATCCAAAGAAATAGATCCAACTCCAATGATAATCTTAGGAGTGTTGTCACCAAATATCACAACACCACCATCATATTTGGTTAGATTGACAAATTTATTTCTATCTCCAGTCATATAGTGTGAACAACCACTGTCTATGACCCATTCAGATTTCTTTTCAACACGTGACACTAGGGATCTCTCTTCATGAATGGGTTCATCATCCTTGATAGCAATAAATCCAATCTCAACATAATCAATAGTATCATCATCAGAAACACCTTCACTATCATAGTAACATTCCTTATCCTTGGAATACTTACGTCTATAAAACTTAGATTTATGCTTAGAAACCCTTGTATGACATCTAGATGCAAAATGACCTATCTTATTGCATGAAAAACATTTCAGAGGTAAATTTACTTCAAACTTACCCTTACCTCTTTTCTCTTCTAGCGATCTAGGCCACAATTTCATCTAACTTCCTTTCTTCTTCCTGTATCTTTTCCCAGTCATCAACATAATCACCAAGCTCTTCTCACAAGTCACTACTGCTAGTGTTCGTAGTCCCCAATATAGTCTTTCTATTTTTATGCACAATCGCCTTAAATTTTGTCTCAACTTTAGGCAATGAATCTCCTAGCTTTGCGACCTCGAAAGTAGTTAATTTTGTAATCAACATCTCTCTATTGAAGTTCTTCGTTAAAGGTATGATCTCCTCTATATCTTGCACTTTAGTTTTGTAGACAGGTGTCAAAGATCTCAGAATTTTTGTGATCACTTCATCTTCATTATATGTGACTCCATATTTTCTAATGCCAATAACAACCTCTGTAAATCTTTGCACATATGCTCTAATGTTCTCATCATCTTTCATTTTCAGATTTTCCATCGTTGTCTTCCAGTTCTGCAACTTCACCTGTTTAGTAAACTTGTCTCCATATAATGCTTCCAATCTTGACCAAATTTTATGTGCAGAATCCAAGTCTTTAACCTCTATAATTTCACCTTTAGAGAGTGCACTAGTTAGTGCTTCTCTTGCAACTATATTATAAGAAAAAAAATTCTTTTCATCATCAGTAATTTTATCCAATTCATCTTCAGTCTTGACTGGCTCATCTTTCTTTGTAATCATCCAATAGTCAATTCCCAAACACAAAAAAGCGTCCTCATTTTGTTCTTCCAACTGTCAAAGTTTTCAGGATCAAACTTTGGACTATCCTTCCTGTAGTAGGCCATTTCAGGATCACCTCAAGCTGTTAATATTTCTCTCTAAGGACTAGAAGCTCCAATACCAATTGTTAGGAATAAAAGTCCACCAACACAACTGAGAGGGGGGGGGGGGGGGGGGGGGGGGTGAATCAGTTGTGAGACAAATTATTAAACATTAACCATTATAAACCAAAACTTTAATCCAAATGATAACATAGTAAATTCAATACCATAACATAATCCTTTGTTGTCAAGGAAACCCTATTAAAGGTAAAACCCCGGTGGGAATTAGCTCCCACAAATAGTGTATTGAGAGTATAGTATCCCTGCTAAAAGATTTAGCCCTGTTGGGAGCTTATTAATGCATTATAGTACATAATCCTTGTTAAAGGACAAACCTTGTTAGGAGTCAAGAGTAACATTAGGATCATTAAATGTCTAGGGCGACGTACCTATATTATTTTCACCTCTCTCATAGGGGAATGCTACGGGCTTTCTAATTGTCTTATACTTGCAGTTCAAATTGTAATTATAGGATTTGGCTAAAGTGTCGGTGGTAGATATTAAACTACCAGTGCTATTGTTTGCTAAGAAACCACCCCTTACAACTATAGTTTCTCGAGAACTATTACTTCCCGCCCTCTCAGCTATAAGTAAACAATCAAGTAATGATGATGGTCCAATTTAAACATCTACACATATATCCAAAAATCAAATAAAAAACTATATATATATATAGAAAAATGCCATAAAATTATACAAATTTCACTATTACACCTTAGAAAATATTCATAATTTTGAAAACAAAATAGTAAAAGCATATATTAAAGAAAAAAAATTTACAATAGGAGAAGCATATCATAGCCCTTAAAGTTATCTTCACACACCCATAGATCCTAAACGATATATTAGATTTCAATAATTTTGTTTTTGGTTGTCTTTGTATGTGACTTAACTGCTTATAACTATTGTTTTGCCTTCTGAGTAGTAACAAAGCAGATTGCGAGATTCGTTATGCACGAAAGGGTTGAAATATGGTCATTTCTAAGTGTCTCAGAATGCCTACTTAAAGATGCCCCAACACGAAAGGGTCAAAATATGGTCATTTCTAAGTGTCTCAGAATACCTACTTAAAGATGCCCTAGCACGAAAGGGTCAAAATATGGTCATTTCTAAGTGTCTCAGAATACCTACTTAAAGATGCCCCAATAACCGTTCACTATAACCATCTAAAAATTGTCATTATTTATGCACAATGTAAAATTTCACTACTAGAGTACAAATAAGCGGCTATTGGTACAAGATATATTTATTAATGGACCGCTAGTTATACTATTTTTTTGTTTCTTTAAAATTAATAATTTAAAACCTAGATTGACAAAGAATAACCGAAAATTGAAACATGAACTTATTTCATTATTACACCTTTAAAATAAAAACCATCCATTTTTAAAATAAAAATATAAACATATGCTAAAGAATAAAATATTCTACAATAGGAGAAGCATACTGATAATCGTTATAGCTAACTAACCATGCACTGCAGAACCATTAAATTCTCGCTAGTGAAATACAAATAATCAACTATTGAAACAATAGTATATCTATTAATAAACTTATAAATAAGCGGAAAGGATTTCTACAGTAGAAGCAAATTTCATTGTAAACATTTGGTTTTTTTTGAAAATTGTTGACGGTTATTTTCATGTTTTCATGAAATGTGAATCATTTGCATTGAATACGAATCACCTGTAACCAACAAATGAGAAAAAGAAGAGCATGGGGTGATTGAATTTGCATTTATATATATGGGGTTAGTCAGACGATGCATTGAATAAATTAGTTGTTATTATTGTTCAGATGCAAGTTCAATGATGAATGTTGAAATGGTAAAAACAGTTATATTCCTCCACTATGAATGCATGACTAATGAGCGCAAAGCAAGCCAAGATTTACAGGGATGAGATATTTTTTTTCACATACTTGTTTTTAAATGTTTCAAAATTTCAAATGAATTTGTGAAGTTATGGAGAAACAAAAAAAAAGAGTAACTACAATAAGAATACAATTGCATATATAAACACAAGTATTCATCATGGTTCACCAAATTGGCTGCATCCACACTAAGGAGAGGAATTTACTATTAATCAGTAATCAAATCTATTTACAAAGATGCATACACAACAGTATATATAACCCAAAAGACAATCAGATGAAAGGACACAATAAGGAGGGAAAGGACAAGGATGTTTGTTGTCCTTCCAAGACTCAAAAAACTCCCACCAGAAGTCAACGGATATCACAGCTGATCAGACATTCCCCTATTCTAAATGCTGATTTATTTCTTTTTCACAATCCCAAGAGAAGTCCTAGCACATTTGAACTTCTCTTTGGGAACAACCTTGGTCAAGATGTTTTTTGAATTGACCTTTGTGTCAATTTTAACAACTTTTATCTTTCCATCTTCAACCATATGTCGCACAAAATGAGCATGAATATCAACATGTTTCGAACGACTCTGAGATGAGTGATTGTGAGCCATAAAAATGGCACTATGAATATCACAAAAAAAACATAATCACTTTGTTGATATTTCAAATCATTAAACAAACGCTGTAACTAAATGATCTCCCTAGCACCTTCGAAAAGTGCCAAATATTCAGCTTCGACGAAAGAAAGAGCAATGAAATGTTGTAGCCTTGAGGCCCAACTAATGGCAGCCCAAACAAACATGAAAGTATAACCGACAGTAGACGTTCATTTAACCAAATCTCTGGCAATATTAGAATCAGTAAATCATTGCAATTGTACATTATTGCCACCAAAATAGAGCCAATTATCAGAAGTTCCTTTTAGATATTTCAATATCCATCTAATGGATTCCCAATGAGGCTTCCTGGGATTGCTCATGAATCTACTCACAACTCCCATTGCATGAGCAATGTCAGGACGTGTAGATACCATAGCATACATAATTCTACCAACTATTGATTTGTAAGGAAATCCTTCCATAAAAGCCTTGTTCTCTTGTGTTTGCAGATACAAATTAGAAGATACATGAAAGTGGGAAGCAGGAGGAGTAGAAACATCTTTTGCATTAGCCATACCAAATCTGTCAACTACTTTGTCAATGTAGTCTTTTGTGATAAAATGATCTCCTTCTTTCTTCTATCTCAGGTGATTGTCATGCCAAAAATCTTCTTGGCTATCCCTAATTCCTTCATAGAAAACTTTCTTGCCAAGTGATATTTCAACTCACCAACAATCTTTGGACTAGTATCGACTACCAACATGTCATCAACGTAGAGTAGAAGAATGAAGAACTCACCATTAGGAAGTTTCTTATAATAAATGCTTGTATAGGATTTACATCTAATGAAGTTGTGAGCAATCATGAATCGATAAAATTTCAAATACCATTGTCTCGGGGCTTGTTTGAGCCCATACAAACTCTGCTTTAGTCTGCAATAAAGATGCTCTTGTCCCTTCTTGATGAATCCTTGAGGCTGCTCCATATACAACTCCTCATCTACATCACCATGTAAAAATGCAGTCTTCTTATCAAGCTTCTCAAACTCAAGATCCCATATGACTGTCAGTCCCAAAATTGTTTGGATTTTTGTCATCTTGACAACCGGTGAGAAGATTTCATTGAAATAAATACCCTTTTTTTTATCATACGCTTTCACTACTAGTCTATCCTTGTAGCGTTTACTGCCTCCATCTTCATCTTCCAGTCGATACACCCACCTTTTCTTAAGTGGTCTTTGATTTGGTGGAAGAGTTACCAAATCCCAAGTTTTATTGGCTTGGAGTGAATTCATTTCTTCTTCCATAGAGACCATCTATTTATCCTTATCGTTGTTCTGAAAAGTGGCTTTATAATTAGCCGGTTCAACTTGCTCAGAGATTAACAATACAGTCTCTGCCTCTTCAGCAAATAACAACTCATAATATAATAATTTAGAAGGAGGCTTCCTTTGCCTGGTAGACCTCCTCAATTGAGCAGTAGTGCCCTCCTCTATTTGAGAATTAATACCACTACCCTACACAAGGGCATCCCTCTGTGTATTAGTATTTTGGAGACTAGGCGGCTCCCTTATTACCTGCGCACTTTGTTGTTAATGTTCAATAATTGGAATTTGTTTATTTATATTTGTATGGTTAAAAATTTGAGCATTCAACCTTGACTTTGTGTTATTCTCCAACTCATGTGCGGAAGACATATCACAACTGCTAGTGTGGGACGATGGGCTACCACCAATAAAATCATGTAAAGACAACTCTGGCATATTATCCACCAATGTAGAATGTTCTAGACTGAGGACAAAGCGTATAAAACCATTGTCGGGCAGATTTGAAGCAATTTGGAAGGCTCATACAAACTATTCATCATGCATGAAGCTGATATCATAGTCATTTGTAGTATCATATTCTAAAAAAGAACAGTTCTGCTGATGCCGCATGGAGCTAGTGTCATTTGAAACTAAATAATCATGTATGTGACCAATGTCACTAGAAAACACTAGATTTGTCTCTGTCATAGGCGGTGAAGAAATAGGGGTGTGAGGAAAGCACACCATAGGATGGATTGAAACTGATTGGTACATGCCTATACCTTGCAAAGACTGAGACAAACCATTATTAGTGTACCCCTATGAACTATTATTTTCAAAAATGGAGAAAGACACATACTCTATGGACTGTGTTGATTGAGATTTCAAATATGGAAATATGTTTTCATTGAAAATGACATCCCAAATTCTAATAACTTTTTTCACAACTAGATCCCCAACTTTGAACCCAAATTGATCCTCACGTAAACCAATAAATATGCCTTTCTGTAATTTGGAATTCAAATTTGTCATCTTTTCCTTTGGGACTTGTACAAAAGCTTCACATCGGAATACCCCAGATGTGTGAATAAGAAATCCGCTTTCTGAGCCATTCTTCTTTCGGAATACCAAACTCTAAATGAGATGAAGGACTGTGGTTAATTAAGTAAACTATTGTCTTGCATGCCTCTTCCCAGAATTCTTTGCCTAAACCAGGATTGGAAAGCATACATCTAGCTTTCTCAAGAATCGTTCTATTGAGTCTTTTCGCTGCCCCATTCTCTTGAGGAGTGTAGGCGACAACTTTAATCATTTGAATACCATGATCTGCACATAAATTATCAAACTCCAAGGAACAAAATTCACCTGCATTATCCGTCTTTAAGCATTTTATTTTGTGACCACATTTATTATCAACAAGTGCTTTAAAAATTTTAAAATTTGAAAATACTTCATATTTTCAAGAAATCATATAAACCAAAACTTTCCTTGTATAATTATCAAGGAAAGTAACAAAATAGCTTGCACCTCCATAAGAGGTTACCTCCGTAGGACCAAAGACATCTGAGTGCACTAGTTCCAATGGTTTTGTCTTCTTGTCATGTCCATCTTTCAAGAAACGAACCCATCTTTGTTCCCATGAAAACAATGTTCGCAAAAATCTAAATCTGTGGCTTGAAGACCTGGTATTTGTTCTCAGTTGAGCATAACCTCAAGTCCTTTCTTGCTCATGTTTCCTAACCTTTGATGCCAAAGAACTACATCGCTGCCCACAATAATCATAAAAACTGCCACCTCTCCAATGATTTCTACAATATAGAGGCTGCCAACTTTGTCTCCTTTTGCAATAACCAAAGAACCTTTAGCGACTTTACATGTGTTCGTGATAGTGGTGAGAAAACCTTGTGTCTATAGATGACTTATGGAAATCACATTTCTCTTCAATTTGGGAACATGCTGAACTTCTTTTAGAAACCATTTGAATCCTCCAACTAGCTGCAAAAAAAATCACCTTTTCCAACAATTTCACAATTTTTTTTTCCAGCCAAATATACATTTCCAAAATTACCTTGGTAATTTGTGAAGGCCTCCATGTAAGAAGAGGAATGAAAGGAGGAAACCGAATCAATTACCCACGACTCTGATTTTGTGTCACTTGTTGATAGTATTAGAATACCATAATCTTTATCATGAGTTATGTTTTGTTAGAGTTAAAAGGGTATTTTCACTTATTAATTAAATCATTATTGATTTAATTATTAAGTCACCTTTCACTTATTAATTAAATCATCATTTGATTTAATTATTAAAGTCCCTTTTATCTCTATTTCACTTAAGCTAAACTTTAGGCATGCAATAATTGATTCTTCTATTAATCATTCATGCAACCTTGGTTTCTTCACCCAACCTTGGTTTCTTCACCCATCTTTGGGTTTTGATCTCCTTGATAAGGATTGATCACTTTGTAATTAAATAATACTTTTTTTTAATTCCATTCCATTTTTATTGAATCAATTGAGGATGTTTCCTCTTTCATAGATCTGTTATTTTTAGCCTCCATAGCTTTTTGCTTCTCTCTTTCTGTGACAAGTGTTTGCATGCAGGTGATTCTTGGGAGTTGTAGGGTTGATAGTTTTTCATCAACTCCAATATGGTATCAGAGCTCCGCCCTTTCATGCCCCTGTTCTCTTCACGAGAGATTTGGCCTTGTTCTTTAAATCTGTGTTTTGGAGAGATTTTTGTCTCAGATTTTCGTGGATTTTGGGAGGATTTATTTTTTGGAGCACTTTGGGCAAAAACTGACATCTGGGTTGTGTCTGGAAGGCCCAAGAAACCTAATTCTCATATAAGGCATGTCCAATTTGGACATAGTTGAAATTTGGGCACTATTTTTTGCATGCACGACCCTTGGCACGCTTTACGAGGCAAAAGTCCACCTCAATTTCTGTGCCACCTCAATTTTCACACCAACTGAATTTCTGTGTTGCCTTGATTTTGATGCTGCCTCAATTTCTGTGCTGCCTTGATTTGCATGCTGACTCAATTTGTGTGCTGCCTCGATTTGCGTGTCATTGATGTCAGTAGTTGCAGGTCTGACAGTGAGGTTAAATTTGACGGCCACAAAACTATCATTTTACTTTTTTTTTTCCATAATGAGTAGCGTGTGGTATTTTCCCTCTATCTGGAGCAAATGAAGGCCGATTTTTGACTTCTTTATATCGTCGGAAAGCTCTTTCTGAGCCGGATGCTTTTATAGAGGTTAGATTTTCTAATTTTCCATCTTGCAACCTTTTTTGGCAGTCAAATTCAGCAATCTATTTTTCACTACGAGAGCCATATTTTGTTCATTTAGACTCCATTTTTTGACTTCCACATGGCATCAAAAAGCTGGTTCTATTATCCTTCTTGTATGGGTCTCACACCCAGAATTTGCTCCAAGTATTTTTATTCAATTTTTTTGCATTTTTTGCAATGTGGTGGATATCTTGGATGTTTTAGGTCCCAGGATCATTTTCTGTGCATGGGATGACTCTTTTAGAGCAGATACATATGTTTCTTTTGCTTTTAGTCATATCTGGATATTGTATACATCCTTTTCTGTAGCTTTTTTGCAAACACATTGAGATAAAGTGCCATCTTGTATGTTTGGGATCCTGCACATTTTGTGCCTGATTGTACTTGCATTATTTATAAAGTTCCATGGGGGGTTGTTGAACCTTTGTCAAGTGAGCGTTCCTTCCACAACATTAGCCTCATGTGTGTCAGCGACTGATCTTCCTCGATACATACTTTATTTCTACTTTTACGTTCTTCATCATGCAATTTTTCTTGGCAGTCTCTCAGTGTATCTTTTATACCTCTCCCTATCAACATTATGGGGGGGGGTATTATTGTTGGTTCTTATGTTTCCTTGGTTCGATGGAGTGAGCTATGTATTCAGTATTTATTCCTATGTACTAGGCGGATGCAGTGGCTGGTACCTATGCATTTTGGTGAGATGGATCATTTACCATATGGACACTCTTCTTTCATTCCTATTTTGGAGGCTTTAGACTTGGCGTGTTTGCCATCTGTATCTTTGAGTTTTGATGTTTTCCTTGTTTGCCATCCAGATTCGAGTAGTGTCATTTGAGGGCACTCATACAAAGCAGATATTTGACAGTATTTTGCAGCTTCATGCTTCAGAGGTGTTCTACATATTCTTTCTCTATTTCTATTTTATGGGACATTCTCTAGTTTGGAGGCTTCTTCAGTCCTTCACTAGTCTTCATCTCTTTTTGGAGAGGGGTTCTTCCCACTGGGTTTTCTCCTTTTCTCCTCTTTACAGAGATTTTTTGTACTTGGGTACCTCATCAAGCCATGTTGTCGGGACCCATCTTTCCTGCTTTCTGTAGTTTTTTCTAGGGTTTTTAGCTTCTCCCTAAGTTTATCTTAAGGGGGGGTGTTAGAGTTAAAAGGGTATTTTCACTTATTAATTAAATCATTATTGATTTAATTATTAAGTCACCTTTCACTTATTAATTAATCCCTTTTATCTCTATTTCACTTAAGCTAAACTTTAGGCATGCAATAATTGATTCTTCTATTAATTATTCATGCAACCTTGGTTTCTTCACCCAACCTTGGTTTATTCACCCAACCTTGGTTTCTTC
>MU227196.1:217755-250208 GCA_018584345.1 Thuja plicata | reverse complement strand
TAAATCAGTTAATTATTAGTTATCTACTCTTAGCTTAAGTTAGACTTAGGAAAGTTTCTATTTCCTAGTAGTTTCCCTTTTAGGGTTTCGGTATCCTTTATAAGGATTGACCGCTTTGTATTTCATATCAAGAAGATTGTAATTCATTTCATTGTTGAATATAGAACATAATTTCTGTCAACATGCATTTGCAGTCTCTAGCCTATTGGCCGCCATAGATCCTTCTATCTTCTATCTTTTGCTTCTGTTTATGTAATAGCTATGCATGCAGGTGTTCTTGGGAAGATTGTAGTTTAGCAATCCTAACACTTTCTTCTAATGTCTTCACTGGAAATAGTTGCTAAAACTTCATCAAAGGATAACTTTTTTGAGCTTGATGCTGTAGTGCTAATAGTTGTTACAACTCCATCCTAACTGTTTGGAAAATAACATAATAATAGGACAACCTTGCTCTCATCCTCTTGCGCCACGCCAACCAAATCCACTTGGCTAATCAAGGTACTAAATTTGTTAATGTGGTTTTTCATGGCTTCACCTTTTCTCATCTTGAGTTTGTATAACTTCTTCATGATGAAGACTTTATTTGCAGTTGTAGACACCTAAATTTGGTCAAGAAAAAAAAAAAAAAATAGAGTGAGCAAATCAAGTAAAATCAGAGAATTAATTTAATAATCAAAGCCTTTGGATTAATTAAATCAAAATAATCAATTAATTATACAATTGATATTAATCAATTAATTGTATAGTTATAATCAAATTAGTTCCAAGCCATTCAAGGGTGCACATGGCTAAAACAATTCAATTAAACCATTTAATTAATTCCTAATATTTCTCACCCATCACATGGGCAAATCAATTTCAACCAATGGGAATTAAGAATGGAGCTCACATGGAGAAAGCCCAAATTGATCCTCCATCACACATCTTGGAGTTGCATCTTGACCACTCATTTTTTCCCCTCATTTGAAACCATCATTTAAATTGTCTTAACCTTTGAGACAATTAACTCATCCCAACCCTAATCAAGGTTTAATCAACTCTACTCCCCACCCTTGAGAAATCCTTTAAATAGAGGTCATTTTGAGTGCAAAACATATCACACACATTTATGAGCTAAGCATCATCACTATATGCATTTTGATTTGAGTTCATAGCTTCCATTTTGAGTTCAATTTGCATTTAGTGATCATATTTGAAGCATTTTAGAGTATTTGAGACCTAAATAGGCATAATCATAATAAAATAGCTTCAATTCTCATTTTAGGACAGTCATTAATGGATGCTTGAGCTAAGAGCATACTATTTTCCTTACTAAATAGAGAGCCATGAGATGCTCATTATTGTATTTTCAATTCAATTAGCTTATCATTGTTAAATTTTGTTGAATTGATTAGATAAAAAATTAATTTCATGAAGGTATGAATTTTGTATACACAAATGGCACCTACCGTGGAGATGCAAGCCTCATTTCTAACAATCTCACAAATTTTTAGTATGTTTGAGTGTGTTATTTGCAGGATTTGACAAATTTCAAGTGAAGTGACGCGTATGAGGTTAAAGTATGATGACTTTGCATAGTAAAGTGGTGTGTATGAAGTTTATTCTATTTTCTATCTCTATTTCTTTCAATGCCTTTGAGTGTGAAGCCACGCATATAACATAAATTTTGACGCATTCGAATAACAAAGTGATGTATCCGAGGAGTTTTCTCACACCTTTACACTATCTTTTAATGCTTTTACAGAATCTTTTAGAACATTTAACTATGTTTTAGCGTGTTTAAGCTGTTAAGTAGTGCTTATAACCATTTAAAGAGCACGTAGAATACAATAAAATAGCACTCTATCAGGCTTAAAATAACGTGTAGTACTATATTTGAAATTTACAAAACTTCAAAAGCAGTGAATTCAGGAAAATTTCTTGTTGTTTTGCAGATGTCGATCCACAGAGGTGTGGAAACTAGGGCACTATAAGAAGGTGGAAGAAAGGAGGGCAATTCGAAGGTGGAATAAGGTAAAGGAAGCCAAAACATGCTATCAAAGTTTTGTGGATTTAGAAAGCATGCATAGACAATGGATAATAGTTAACATTTATCAAGCTTTCTTGAATTTGCCTTATTTCAAATTAGATTGTACTCCTATGAATGCTCCTATTTGAAATTTTCTTTCCTTTGTTTCAATTTCACTAACTTGAGAAAATATTAATGCAAAATTGAGATTTCTTATCTTAACCCTTTGCTTGATTTTTTGTTTGAAACTAAATTTTTGGAGGAGAGGATGCAAAGGAGCTAGAACTCTATCCACTATGTGAGTAGTAAAAATCAAATAAACATAAAAAAGTGCCTAGCTTAAGCTAGCTTCGAACAAGGTAAGATCAAAATCCCTTTGCATTTGATTAAATTGCGACTTTCAAAGTTCCAAATCTAGCATAATTAGAACCTATTATTGTTTGTCAAAGGAGACATTAGGCCTATACTCTCAACTTTCTAAGTTCATCAAAATTCCAAACATGTAAAATTTGATGATAGAAAGAAAGGTTGGAAAGAACAAACACTAAATTTTAAAGCCTCTTGTTTGTGAAGGAAAGCATTAGGGATATTCTCTTCACCTTTGGTGAATCAAACTCCCAAAAGTGCTCAAATTCCATTAGTTAAAAGACTTGGAATGAACCTTGTCTATTGTGTTTTGAAGTGAGAGAATAGTAGGGATATGCTCTTCACCTTTTGGTGAATCAAACTCCTAAACGTATTTGATCATTTCATTTCTTGCTTTCAAATGAACATGCTAGAAACTTAATGGGCTTGCCTCCCGAGATTTTCCTTTTCGAGGACGGTGAGAGGGAACGATGCAAATGTGGAAATTATGGTTAAGACAACCTATTCCACCCACTTTCCAAAAAAAAACCCCATTAAGTCTAAAGACATAGAGGACGACAATATCAAATGTCGGGACTCGTAGGGTTAATAGCCTAAATTGTGAATCGTTAATACGTAGCCCTTGTATGATTCATTTGATATTTTCGGGTGGAAATCACAATAAAATGTGTATGTAATGTAGTTGACCACCTCATAGAGAAATTGTTACAAGCCAAATTTGACTTTAGATAGATTTATTGGAAGGCATGTTTTTGTGAAAGACCTGTGAAAATGATCAAGAACATACACTTTGTGTATAGATTAAGGGTTAAAACTTTGTTTTGTTGTGAGTGTTGTGGTTGATGTGTTAAATTGAAAAAAGAATACATTCATCCAAATCTGATCACGTGTTAAAACTATTAAAAATCAATCAAACGGTGATCTAAAACAACAAAATATTCCTGTTCCAGAAGCCTATTAACACATACAGACAGGGAAGTAGCGCACATCAACTGTTAATTAATGCATGTGAACAAAAATTTAAGACTTGTAACCAGATAAGTAGCGCTTATAAAGAGACATTTACCAATTGTAAGAAAATAAATAGCGCGTACAAACTTGAAGTAGCACATACAAGATACAAATAGTGTGCCTAAATAGTCAACCAACACAATCTGGTTTTCTAGTGAGCGCGTACAACATATTAAAGCAAAGCGTACAAGTTTTTAAGTAGCATGTACAAACTGTGATTCTCAAACAATGAGTATCTCCCATGGTTTTGGAAAATTTTAGAATCATATTTGGATACCCTTTTCGGAGTACTTCCTGTCCGAACTATCAGACTGATAATATCCTATCAAATTCAAAGAGTTCAATTTTTTTTCAAAGCAACTGATCAAAAGGGTGAGTTAAGGTTATTTGTTCCATGCTAATGCCTACTTTTAGAAGATCTCACTATATTAAGTCAACCTTAAAAGAAGACAAAAATTACCTTAGGCAAGAACTACCCTTTCCAAGGGAAACCCTAGCTTCTTCACTACCATTGTTTGAAATTGAAAAGGAAGGAGAAACTAACATGATGGCTTTCCCCTTTGGATGCATGGATCCTGACCTTATCAATCATTTCAATAATGACATCAATAATAACCAAAATGGTGGAAATAAGGATGCAAAAAACAATGGAAACAATGGGGGAGGAGATGACCCTAACAATGGAGGTTTTGACATGAATAATGGAGGAACTAGGACCCTCAAGATGAGGAGGCAAACAAAGAGAGAGTGAATGAAGTGGCTCAAAGTCCATTTTTTATGATGGAGAAAATTCTACAAAGAGATAGGGAGAATTATTTCTTTGACCTAGCCCAAGAAGGGGCAAGACTCCCCCATGATTACGATATCACCACCCTAAAGAAGGAGGAGGAGGATGAAAATTTGATTGCAATTATGAATAAACAAATCAAACTTTTTCAAATACAATTGGACAACATGAAGAAAATGGCGCCACCAAAAACTTTCTCCATTGAGGCTATATGCCCATTCCCTTTTTATAAGACCCTAATTATGGTACTATTTCCTCCAAATATGGTATTTCCTAAATATGACAAAAACATGGGGGTATTTGACCCACAAGACCATTTGAGACAATTTTGTGCATTAATCTTGGAGTTTATGCACGATACTGATGACATGTAATTGTTTGAATGTTTGAAGATGTTAAGTTGATAACTGAAATGCAGAAGGATAATGCAAGACATTAAATCAGTTAATGGATTGTATTTTCATTGATGTCAAATTGATATAATCTAATCGGTTATAATCAAAGTGTCAAAGACTTTAGAGAATCAAAGAGAAAAAATATTATGCTTTCAGTAATGCATAAAAGACAAGCATTCACATTATGACTTCTAACACCAACGGTCAGTGGACACTGATGGACAAAGATCACCAAAATTCAAGTCATAGTGATGACCGAGTAAGAAAACTAACGAGCAGAATCACAAGCATAACCGACGACCATAAACATAGTGTAAACTGACAGAGAATCCCGAGGTGAACTGGAGTGTTGACCGATGCTATCAAAGAGTTAAACACTGAAATTAACTTGAGTTCAGAAATGACAAAATATCTAGCTGGCAGAGCTAAATATAGAATTAACTAGTAGTTATCTTTGTTTTCATAGACAAGGTAAAGCCAAAGATAAGTAATAGATTTAAAGTTGTTTTTGTCAAGTTAGCAAGAAGATCTTAGCGAGATAAAACATGAGTTTTGCTTTAAATATAATTGGCAAGAATTGTGGATCACACCAAGATCAAGAATATCAAGAACCTAAAAATGGTGATATCATGTCTATAAAGAGAACTCAATTCATTACGAATTGGTGTGGTGGGGAATAAATGGAAAAGAGGATGCTGAAGAGAAACTGATGAAGAGAAACTTCATACAATCCTGATCAACAAGCTGAGGAAAGAGCTAAATTTTTCTGTGGACACCGAGCAACAGAGCACAACATCATCGAGCATAATCAAAGTGGAGCAAAGGTATAAACCAGAATATATTGATCATAATAGTTTTATGAGATTATAATAGATCTAAAAATCTGCAAGTATAAGTTGTATATGTGAAAAAATCATGCTCTTTCAGTTTAACCATTGATTCAGAAAGTCTCTTAATCGAGCGGGATTTAAATATCCTTTCTATATTAAGATACATCCCAAGGAGTATCAAAAGGTTTGATCATGAAGATAGCATGAGATGCCAGATACCTATTGACAAGCCAAGTGAGTGTTTGATCAAGGAAGGTAGCATAGAGATGCCTGATATCAAGTGACAGACTAAACTTTTAAATCCTCTAACAAGGTCACACCTAACAGCGTGTTTGTAACCTTTAACAGGGTTGGCTCTTCATCGAGCTCACTTCAGAAGAGTGAAAATTTTGGGTTACCGGTCCCAAGTGGTTTTTCCCTTAACATGGTTTCCATGTTAAAAATCAAGGTTTCAATGTGTTTATGAGTCATTACTTTAGTGTTTTACATTACACTTAACTTAATTGGATTGATTGGTATACTCTCGATAATTTACTATCTTTCGGTAAATTAATAGACTGCAATTCGGTAAACATACAATAGAAGGTTTTACAAAGCATTCCGAGTAGTATTAATTTGATATAAGTATTTGGAGGCATTCATTTTATAGGACTGAAGATAACTAGAGGCTTAATATTATGGTATTAAGTTTTTGGGTTGATTATTGGAATATTTTTGAGGCCACTGATTCACCCCCCCTCTCAGTTATTACTAATAATTGGTATTAGAGCTTGTGTGCTTAGAAAGGGAGTTTAACAACTCAAGCAAAAGATCACAAGATGAAAATATGAGATGTGCCCAAGTTGAATAAAGATAAATTTGCATCATGGCAAAGCAGAATAAGAATCCACCTATCAAGTATTGGAAATGATATTGTTCAATACTTAGATACTAATATGTGTTGCCTACAAGACCTCACACTCTTGAGAAATTAAGAGTAAAGCATGAGCATAACTGCATGATGATAGAACTTGCATCATCACTCTCCGATGTTGAGTTTGAAGATGTCAAAACCTGCACCTCTGTAAAGAAAATGTGGGATAAGTTAAAGCTTGTACATGGAGGAGATGCCAATGTACTAAGAGCAAAGGCAGAAAGCCTAAGAGGGAGGTTTGATGACCTAAGGATGAAAGGAGAAAACATTACTTAGTATAGCTACAAAATCAAAGAGGTAGTAAATGCTATCCGAGGAGTTGGATGTGTACTTGAAGAGGAGACAGTGGTAAGAAAAATCTTAAGAACCTTATTACTTGTTTATGCTATTAGAGTTTCTGCTATTCAAGAAATGAGAGCAGTTGCAAACAATACAGTTACTCTAGATAGTCTGATTGGTAGACTAATTTAATTTGAGATGAATAACTTTGATAATAGTGTCTTACCATCTATAGAATCTCATTCAAATATTCTCTAAAGATAAGTAACTCAATTCATAGATGTGCTATTAGAAATGATAGTGACAATGATAATGAGGATCAAGGACTTGATGAAATTGAAGCACTAATGGCAAGAAGATTGCATAGAGGCAAAGGTAGATACAAAGGTAAATTACCACTTGTATGTTTCAATTGTAAAGAGGTTGGACACTTTGCTGCAAGATGTCAAAACTGAAGAAAAGATGACAGAGGAAATGACATATCATATGAGAATAAGTTTGAAAAAGGTGATAATAGAGATTATCAAAGCAACCAAAAATCTAACAAGAGAGATACTCAAGACTACAAGGACAAAGGGAAGAAATCTTGTTACCTAGCTGAGAACAGAGCTAATGACACTGAAACCGAATCAGAAGAAGACATCGAGATGGTATTTGTAGCCATGAAGGATGATTCAGATGAAGATGAAGAAAGGTATGTAGAAACTGCACTCATATCTAAAGTTAGTAAAAATGATGTCTGGATCATAGATAGTGGCTGCACTCACCATATGACCAGTGATAAACAAAAGTTTGAGACTTTTGAATAATATAATGGTGGTTCAGTGAGAATGGGAAATGATACACCTTGTCCAGTTGTAGGTAAAGGAACCATAATGTTGAATAACCTGATAAAATGTGGAAATGCCTATTGGGTAAAAGGACTGAATTATAATTTATTAAGTGTTTCACAGTTGAACAATTCAGGTCACAGAGTAGCATTTGAAAATAAGAAGGCAAAGATCTACAATGAATCAGGAAGATTGATTGGTACTTGTGAGTAGACAAAAGGTAACCTTTTCTATCTTGATGACACTAACACCACTTATTTGATGGCTAGAAATGAAGACATATGGTTGTGGCACAAAAGATTGTGTCATGTGAACTTTGACAACATGATAAAAATAAGCAACAAAATGAATGTCAGAGGCTTATCGAGCATGACTAAGCCCGAGCATATCATGTGTAAGAATTGTCAAAAAGGTAAGATGACAAAGTCTAGTTTCAAGAGTAAAACCCATACATCTACTACAATTCTAGAATTAGTCCATACAGATTTATGTGGACCCATGAGAACAAAGAGCTACTATGGAGATAGGTTTTTTATTCTCTTTGTTGATGATTTTTCTAGAATGATGACAGTCATGTTTTTAAAACATAAATCATAAGCATTTAAGATGTTTAAATTATATAAAGCAATGGTACAAAAACAAAGTGAAATGAAATTGAAATGCTTAAGGTCAGATAGAGGAGGGGAATTTATTTTAGATGAATTCACTGACTATTGCAATGAGCATGGAATTAAAAGACAGGTTTCTACACCGAGAACACCACAACAAAATGGAATTGCTAAAAGGAGAAACAGATCAATTGTTGATTGTGCAAGAACATTGATGATTGAGAAAAGCATCACTCAAACTTTTTGGAGGGAAGCTGCTAGTACTGCTGTCTACACACTAAGCAAAGTACGGTTGAAGAAGGACACAAAGAAGACACCATATGAGCTTTGGTATGATCATACACCCAATGTAAGCTACTTCAAAATATTTGGTAGTCAATGTTATATATTCAAGGATGATAGAAATGGAAAAATTGACTGCAAAAGTGAAGAAGGTATCTTCCTAGGGTATATTTCAACCAAAAGCAAGGCTTATAAATGTCTTAACAAGTCATCTAACAAAATCATTGAAAGTGCAAATGTGAAAATAGATGAATTTGTAGAAAAGAATGATAAGGAGAGCAAAAAGGAACTAGTGGACTACAACAAGTTTTTTTATACAGAACTTGACACTCTACCCAAGCAATAGTGTGTCACTCCCAGGCATCAGAACATTGCACCTGAGCATCAGGCTGCAATTACCGACAATCAGAATAATCCTCAAGATGATGTTCCAAACAATGGAGATGAGAATACATGTAGAGAAGATGACCAAAATGATGAACATAGAGCTGAACCAAAACTTGCCAAATATGTCAGAAGACATCATCCACAAAATCAAATCACAGGAGACAAGAAGGATGGAACAAGAACAAGAAGTAAGTCACTTAACACCAGATGTTTACTTTGTGATTTTGAGCCTAAATCTGTTAACAATGCACTTGAGAATGAAGAATGGGTCAGTACTATAAATGAGGAGATTTGACAAATTGAGAAGAACATTACATGGACACTAGTGCCGAGACCAGATGACAAGAATGTCATCGGTACTAAATGGATATTCAGAAACAAGATGAATGAGAATGGAGAAGTCATTGGAAACAAAGAAAGATTAGTATGCAAGGGATATGCACAAGAAGAATGTATTGATTATGGATAAACCTTTGCACCCATTGCTATAATAGAAGGATTTAGAATCTTACTTGCTTATGCTGCATTAAAGGATTCAAGGTATACCAAATGGATGTCAAATTTGCATTCCTAAATGGAATATTAGAAGAAGAGGTATACAGTGAACAACCGGAAGGGTTTGTTTATCCAGACAAGAGAAACATGGTATGTAGACTACATAAAGCCTTGTATGGATTGAAACAAGCACCAAGAGCCTGGTATGAAAGACTTCACTCATATCTCATTTGCATAAAATTTGTTAGAACAAGTGAAAATAACAATATGTACTTAAAATAAGATAACGATGGTAATATTTTGATTGCTGAAATTTTTGTTGATGATATCATTTTTAGGGGAAATGAATTGTTATGAAAATCCTTTGCTAATGAAATGAGCAAGGAATTTGAAATTTCTATGTTTGGAGAGATCAAATTCTTTCTTGGTCTACAGATTCTTCAACAAGATGCAAGAATATACATCACTTAGTCCAAATACATCAAGGAAGTGCTGAAGATATTCAAGATGGAAGATTCCAAACAAATTGGAACACCTATGGATACCAGATGTAAGCTGACAAAAGAAGAAAAATCCAATGAGGTAAATAAGACCTTATATAGATCAATGATTGGCAAACTGATGTATGTTGTTCACACCAGACCAGATATAGAACACGCAGTTGGAATAGTTGCAAGATTCTCTGCTAATTCCAAAGAATCACATATGATTGCTATCAAAAGAATTATGAGATATATGAAGAACACCGAGGACTATGGATTATGGTACAAAAGAGAAGGAAAATTTGAGCTACAAGTCTATATAGATGCTGATTAGGCTGAAAACATTGATGACCGAAAGAGCACAACTAGAGGAGCATTCTTCATGGGTGACAGACTTGTCACAGGATCAGCAAGAAGCAAGGATGCATCTCTCAGTCTACTGCAGAAGTAGAATATGTAGCTACTTCTGAAAATTGCTCCAATATTGCATGGATCAAACAGTTACTGGAAGGTATAAATATGAAGATCCTTGAACCAGTAATTATCTATTGTGATAATACCAGTGTAATTAACATTTCTAAGAATCTAGTCATGCATGCTAAGACTAAGCATATTGCTATCAAGTATCACTATCTAAGAGAACAAGTGCAAGCAAAGGAAGTGACACTAGAATATGTTCAATCAAAGGAACAGTTAGCTGATATATTCACCAAGCCATTACCGAAGGATACCTTTGAGTACCTGAGATAGAGACTAGGGGTTCAACCCTTGTCTATCGGTCAGTAATCTAACTAGGAGGTTGCACCAGCCTATACCAAATCTAAATATCAGTCATGTTGATGCAAACCCTAAGATGAACAACAACAGATACATCTGTACATTACAAGGTACATATCTACACTGAAAAATAAGATCATTGTATTAATGATGGATAGGGAAATTCAAGGAATATATTATGCAAAGGGATGGAACATGATATAGATGATAAATCAAGGAGAAGTATTTTTGGTTTGGCATTATTGTCAAAGGGAGAGATGTTCTCATTATTATCATTATCATCAGGGAGATATTTTCTTTATCATACAAAGGGAGAGATGATCTCATTATCAAAAGGAGAGATATGATAAAGGGAAAATATTATATCATTATCCATAAAGAGAAGTTCTTGAGAATCAGAAGGAAGAGTTAATCAATATTCTAAGGGAGAGAAATTGATTACATATGAAATATCCATCTAAGGGAGAGAAGTAACAAAGGGAGAGAGTTCAGAAAAAGAGAAAGATTATTGTCAAAGGAAAAAGAGATTATCAAGAAGAGGAATAGTCAAGGAAGAACACATATCAGAATAGAGATATTAGATGATACATCTATCCAAAGAAGAGAATGAAATTTGAAGACGACCACTCTACATGAAACAAATCTAAGCTATTTTTGAGCTTACCAAGAGCCATACATTTGTAATAGCTACATTAGGAAATCTTGATGAAACTATATATTTCATATTGTATTAGTGATAGTATAGTATGATAATGTAGTATGTTGCCATAAATTCCAAAGGGAGAGATTGATGACATGTAACCATTTGAATGTTTGAAGAAGTTAAGTTGATAATCGAAATGTAGAAGGATAATGCAAGACATAAAATCAGTTAATGGATTGTATTGTCATTAATGTCAACTTGATATAATCTAATCGATTATAATCAAAGTGTCAAAGACTTCAGAGAATCAAAGAGAAAAATATTATGCTTTCATTAATGCATAAAAGACAAGCATTCACATTATGACTTTTAACACCGACGGTCAGTGGACACCAACAGACAGAGATCACCAAAATTCAAGTCATATTGATGAACGAGTGAGAAAACCAATGAGTATTATCAACAAGAAGAATAACAAGCATAACCAATGGCCAAAAACATAGTGTAAACTGATGGAGAAGCCCGAGGTGAACTGGAGTGTTGACTGACACTATCAAAGAGTTAAACACCAAAATTAACTTGCATTTAGAAATGACAAAATATCTAGCTGATAGAGCTAAATATAGACTTAACTGGTAGTTATCTTTGTTTTCATCGACAAGATAAAGCCAGAGATAAGTAATAGATTTAAATTTGTTTTTGTCCAGTTGGCAAGAAGATCTCAACGAGATAAAACATGAGTTTTTCTTTAAATCTAATTGGCAAGAATTGTGGATCACGCAAAGATCAAGAAGATCAAGAACCTAACAACGGTGATATCATGTATATAAAGAGACAACTCAATTCATTATGAATTGGTGTGGTGGGGAGTAAATGGAAAAGAGGATGCTGAAGGGAAACTTCATATAGTCCTGATCAACAAGCTGAGGAAAGAGCTAAAGTTTTCTGCAGACACCGAGCAACAAAGCACATCATCACCGAGCAGAATCAAAGTGGAGCAAAGGTATAAACCAAATATATTGATCATAATAGCTTTATGAGATTACTATAGATCTAAAAATCTGCAAGTATAAGTTGTATATGTGAATAGATCATACTGTTTTAGTTTAACCATTGATTCAGAAAGTCTCTTAACCGAGCGGGATTTAAAGATCCTTTCTATATTGAGATACATCCCAAGGAGTATCAAAAAGTTTTATCATGAAGATAACATGAGATGCCAGATACCTATTGATAGGTCAAGTGAGTGTTTGATCAAGGAAGGTAGCATAGAGATGCTCGATATCAAGTGACAGACTAAAATTTTAAATCCTCTAACAAGGTCACACCTAACAGTGTGTTTGTAACCTTTAATAGGGTTGGATCTTCACCGAGCTCACTTTAGAAGAGTGAAAAATTTGGGGTTTCGGTCCCAAGTGGTTTTTCCCTTAACAAGGTTTCCACGTTAAAAATCCATGTGTCAATGTGTTTATGAGTCATTAATTTAGTGTTTTGCATTACACTTAACTTAATTGGATTGATCAGTATACTCTAGATAATTTACTGTCTTTCGATAAAATAACAGACTGTTATTCAGTAAACATACAGTAGAAGGTTTTACAAAGCATTCCGAGCAGTAGTAATTTGATATAAGTATTTGGAGGCATTCATCTTATAGGACTGAAGATAAATAGAGGCTTAATATTGTGGTACTAAGTTTTTGGGTTGATTATTGGAATATTTTTTAAGCCACTGATTCACCCCCCCTCTCAGTTATTACTAACAGATACCACTTTTTTTATTGTGACTATTTCCAAGAAGCCTTGGAGGACCCATGATGTAATGGTTCTCAAAACTACCCTCGAATTTGTGGACATTTGAAGAGTTGGCCTCAAAGTTTGTAACTCATTACTCATACAATATCAAACATGAGGTCACAATGATAAAATTATGCAGCACTAAACAAAAGGAGGGAGATGCATTTCTAGTCTTGTTGCAAAGGTGGAGGAAAATATTTAATAGATATCATAGAAGTATGCCCGAAAAAGAGAAAATGGATATCTTCCTAAATAGTTTGAACACAATCATGCACTATCAGTTACAACTCCAATGCCCACCTAATTTTGAGAAGATCATTGAGAATGGAATCACAATAGAGGAAGTGTTGGTGAAGAGTGGAGAGATTAAGGTTTTAAAGGAAAATAAGAATTTTCCTAATAACCACAATAATTACAACAACAATAATCGGGCTTCAAATAATAGCAATCAATTTTGGCTCAAGAACACCAATAAAGGCCTTGTCAATGATGGATTTGTTGACGCAAACAACTTAAAAGCCACTCCTTTCAATCTCACAAGATATTCTAACCAAGCGAATAATGTAAACCAAGCAGCCAAGGTCCTGTTGAAAAATAACAATAACAACAACAACAAGTGTTGGAATAGTCCCAAAGGATAACTGAGAGGGGGGGGGGGGGAATTAGTTATCAACTAATTTNGGGGGTGAATTAGTTATCAACTAATTTAATTATTTTCTCTTATTAGTTCTAGAATATCATAAAGTAAATGCACATTCAGATAACACAATATACAACACCACAATTTGGTTACGGGGAAACCAAATGGTAAAAACCCTGGTGGGAATTAGCACCCACAATGAACTATACTTGTTTATAATAATCTTTGTTATAAGATCTTGCAACCCTGTTAGGAGTTGTTCTTTACAATGCAATAAGTATAGTGACCTAGTTAAGGGTCTGACCCTGTTAGGATTCTCTTACAAATAACCCTGTTAAGGGTGAGGACTCATTGTCCAAAAGCTCACTGCTTCAATGGTGAAGGTTACAACCTTCTGTAGAAAACATATGCACTATGTCTGATGATGAACTATAGAGTAGAACTATTGTCTTGATCAATTCCAATGTAATGTAATCTTCCACTGCTTCTTCACATAGATCCTTGGTGAATGAAACATAATTGATATTCTGCCATGTACTTTTTCTGTCTCTTTTCTTATCATTCACACTTAGCGTTCACAAATGAACTACTATAAGTATCTTCCTCAAAGTATAAGGTCATGATAGCTTGTGGGAAACACTTCACCAACATCCTTTCCAGCTTAAATAAGCATGCAATCAATATTAAGATCACGCAACACAAACTGAATAGACACGACGCTTCACTGAGTCGGCTCCACCAAATTATCTCAAACAACACGATCCAGATGAAACATGACAAGTGATCTTAACCAAACATGGTTAAATCATAACTAATCATGAATATAAACACACATATCTTGAAGATAGGAGAAACTCAAGAACCAATGCAAATACATTGGCTCTGTATAGATAAACTCCAAAAACTATATCTACCACTAACAGAATTACATAGCTCAACTAAAACTTCATATCTGAGTCTATGTGTATGAACAAAGCATCCAAAGCATGTCTAAAAATTGAATATAACCACACAAGGCTTAATAGAATCATTTTGATAAGTACATACAGAACACTGCTGTATATTATATGTTTTCATCAATGACAAACATACAATCAACTAGCTGCCAGAAGTAAATCTCCAACAACAACAACAACAACAACATCAGAAAAAACAACAACAACAACAACTTTTAAAAAAAGAAAGATGCTAACAAACCAAAACCATTCTTTATCCCATCAACAAGAAGGAAGTTCACACCCTTAGGTAAACCACTCAAGAATGATTTAAGGACCCTCATTGCTAACATGATCATTGTCCAACCAAATTCAAGGCCTTATGAGCCACAAGTTAAACCCTCATGGTGGAATGATGCTTATATTTGTGAGTATCATCGAAACAAAGGACACAAGACCAATGAATGCATGAGATTAAAGAATGAGGTACAATTTTTGATAGATAATGGGATAATCAATGTGGAAGGAACTCAAAAAATGAAGACCATGTGGCTTTTAAAACTCTTTTCTTCAATCATGAGAAAGGGGAATATTCAAATAGTAATCAAAATAACAAAGGAGGAAATAACAAAGTTAATTTTGCACATAGCTATGATAATATAATAAATTCTTTATCAGGATATGAGAATACTATAAATGTTTTTGTTGTAAAATATCAACCATCAAAGGAAACCTATAATGTTTTTACTAGGGAGCAAGCATCAAAGATAACCTTATAAGGAACTACCCCTAAGACTATTGGTCCTAATCAATCATCTTCTTCTCAAAGGCAATACAATATTGTGGATCAATTTCAAAAGACTCCGACCCAAATTTCAACCCTTGAGTTGTTAAAACTCTCACCAAATCTTAAGGAGATATTAGAGACTACCATTCCTGACAACCTATATGTGGATATATTTCAAAACATGGTGGGTCATCTCATTGCACCTCATTGTTTTTCCTTTTCCAAACAAGATGATATGTCCATTAATCATCCCCAAAATCTTCCGCTGCATATAGAGGTTTTGATACATAAACACCATGTAAAAAGAGTCCTTATTCATGGAGGATTTGGTCTAAACATTTGCACATTGAGTCTAGTCAAATCTCTAGGATTTTTCGAAGGTGTCATAGATCCAAAGAAGAATATTACTATTAAGGCCTATTATGACAAAGAAAGGTCTTCTAAAGGATTGGTGGTGTTGCCAATTCAAGTGGGGCCAATAAAAAAAGATACCTTTTTCCAAGTTCTTGACATGAAATTATCTTACAACATCTTGCTAGGGAGACCATGGATTCATGAAATGCAAGTGGTACCTTCAACATACCATCAATGTATCAAGTTTCCATATATGGGAGAAGAAATTACTATAAGTGGAGATGTAAATCCTTTCCAATATTGAAATATTGTTAAACCTGTGAATGAGACATTCATCCCACACAATAGTGAAGGAGCTACCCCAAGTGATCCTAGAGATGAAAATCAAGAAGATGGTCCTAGCTCAACTTTGGTCATTAACTCAAATCAAGACAAAACTAACTCATCTACATCAACTAAGGGTAAAGAGAAAATGAGTTTTGTAGATGCAAGTAACAAGAGTGCTAAGTTAAGTATTTCAAATCAAGAGGAGGAAGACTCAAACACCTCTAGGGTTGAAAATGAAGGAGTCCAAGAAACACATTATCAAAAGATGGACAAATTGATGAAGAAATTTGAGAAACAATGCAAAATCCATCAAAAGAGTGCTGGAGAGTATTTCGTGTCCTTGTTTGACTTAACTCCTTCTCAAAAATCACATGGGAAGCCAAATAGTACTCATTCAAATGAAAAATATAATTTCCATTTTGTAAGAGAAAGTGTCAACTCACCAAAGTAAGAAGAGGATAATGAGGTTTTTAAAATGGTTGTATAAAGGTGAGGAGGCTTCAAGTTCTCATGAAGAAAGGGTACAAAATGTGAGTATGCAAACGCATCAATATGGAAAATATTTTCAAATAATGCAAAAAATGGGATATAAAGCAAGAAGACCTTTGGGAATATGGAATAAAGGATTGCTAGAACCCATACAACATCCTTGGAGATCTAAAGATGAAAAATTAGGAATAGGGCACCAAGAACAAGGGAGTGGCTCAAACAACTTCAAAGACTCTTATGAACACATCCACATGGTAGATTTGGAAAGTGAAGATGAATCTAGTAAATATAAATGAGATTCCTTATCTGAGGCTTCTTGTAATGGTAAGGAAGTGGACGCAATTAATACTTATTCTCCTCCATTCAATGCAAACAAACAACCAAGTGTTGATCAAGCCTCAAGTTCTAATCAAGGAGAAAACAATTATCAAGAATCAGATTTAAGACAAGAATAACATGGAACTCCTTGGGTAGGTGAGCCATGGGTACCTTCATGGTTAGGATATGTTGACGGGGTTTTTCTGACCGGGTCCGCCAACAGTCATAAGTTGTCACCGGGTTCCGGGGAAATCGGCCAACTCCGCCTGCAAAGGTTGTCTGAGGGAAATAAATCCTCCGGGCCTTCAAGCACTGGGTGTCGGGTCACGACGGTGCGGGGCTCGGTTGGAAGAGGTGACTATTTTCAAGGGGGACAGCTGGTTTCTTTAACTCATCTTCTTCAGAGATTCAATCAAAGTAAGGTTTTCCCGAGCGTTCTATACTTAGCAAATAAAACAAAAAAAGATCCTGCAGGGTTAGAAGTATTTCATCTAATTATAGTCATGTTGAAATGTCCAGAACATCAATAATACTCTGGTAAACTACACTAAATACCGAAGAAACACATAACCATCAGCTAGCATTTTATCAATAGCGGGAATAAAGAGGTCGTTAACCAACTTTAACATACCAGAGTAAAAGACATAAAGAACATTAAAACATGAAATACCATTAACTCAGATGCAGGAATGCCAACAACATCATCGTCAAGAATTTTTCCTTCTTCGTTAATATTCGGTCCAGTGAGCACTGGTGCGTGATACAATGGTGGCTCCAGGGGAGCATCTAACTATCAAGAACAGAACAGTGGAGCATTGAGCTCTGCAACTTAAGAAGAGAAATTTCTTTGCTATTGTTATGGACAACAAAATCATCAATTTCGTCGACCCTTGGGAATGGGCCGATTTGGAAATTTATACAACTCTTCTAACCCTAACCCTATTTTACATCATGCCTTAATAAAAAATAATATCTGGGGGCCGGTACTACCTGCGCCACCCTACAAAAGACCTGGAGGCAGAATAGGTTTGTCGTGTCAGAAGAATAAGACAAGAATATGCAGCGGAAGAATCAGCCTCGAGAAGAGGGCCAGAAAGGAGGAAGAAGAAAGTAGGTCCCCGGGGACCGAGGCTACATGCCTCATAAATGGGAAATGTGGCACCCTATCTTCAATGTGTCAGGTGTACCTCTGAGTGGTGCCTTGGGAAAACCACCCTGTCAGAAACCAACTGCCGAGTTGACGCTTCCTTGATGTGGCCAACCACCTTCTGACAGTCTTTATTAACCACCTTTGAAAGCAACCGGTCGGCATCGGGGACCGGGACACGAATCACTTTAAAGAATACAAAATTTGAGGATCCAGGACTCCGGGATCCGGGAACTTACGTCCCAAAAAGAATAAAGAATACTCAATGTGAGTTTTTCCCCGTCCCCCGGAGAAAAATCAAGGTTTCTTATTATCGTTGAAGGTCTAGAGGAGGCAAAAAATGCCATCCTCATCTATCTCTTTTAGGCTAGCCCTTCTGTGCCTGGCCACTTCAACTTGTTCCCCCAGGTCCGAAACATTTCCTTTGAATTCATCTACCATTCTTGCACCATCATGACCCTTAAGTATCATCTTGGTTAATTTCGCCATCTGGGCCCCATCTATCCCCTTCGGGGATTGATACCAGGATTTTGTTATTTCATCAAAAATCCCCAAAACTGGATCTTCGGGGGTATATGTATCTGTACTAAGGGGATCAGGCCCGAAAGCCTTTATTACAAAAGACTTATATAAATTAGAAGAATATTTTACGGTGTTTACCTTCTCTTGCAAAGACTCTACCAGTTGCTTGGTTACCTCCAATGTGAGGTCAATTCTAGAGTGCTGAGTTCTTACAAAATCAAATGATTCCTCACCTAGAATTCTGGATTTGGAAATTATATCTTCTCCCAAGGTGAGGAGCTCTTTGAGCTCCACCTTCCACGCCTGGTAATTTTTGGTGTCACTTTCCCACTGCTCAATAAGTGTTTCTACTTGGCGAATAACTTACCAGGCTGTGCATAAGTCCGGGAGAGTGGACGCTAGGAAATGCCAGGTATTTCCTATCTGTAGGGTGACCCACTCGTCTACTGCCTGGGCCTTCTTTTTCATTACCCGCAAGGACTCTATGTCACTCTGTGGTATTTCTTCTATTGTAGAGGTCTCCGGAGGAGCCACATTGATGGGTTGGGCCAGCTCAGTAAGCAACCCCAGAAGGTTTGCATTCTTTTCTTTCTTGGCTTTGAGCCTCTGGGCCTCTTTCTCATATCGGGCCTCTACTGCCCTTGCTGCTTCCTTCAGAAAATCCACCTCTCCTTGCTTTCCCCTTTATCCCAGGGATACCTTCGCAACGCTGTAGTCTGCGGGATCCGTGATTGCTTCATCGACATCTGGGAGTGGTGTTGCAACAATGGCAACCGTTTCTCTGCCTAGCCCAGTTCACAGAGTATGAACTGTTCGGGATTTCTTTGCCTTTGGCGGGGCTTGAGCTTGAGCCATCATCTCGGCCAGGGAAGGAGGAATTACTGGAGCGGACTGAGCTTTTCTCTTTCTGCTATCTACCAGCCACTGAGGTGGGAGAGGTGGCCTTCCCGCCAGAGTTTGTTCTTCTGATTATTTCCCGGTATCTGGTGGTTGCTGCTCTTCTTCAACGCGGACTTCATCTGTCCCTCCCCCTACCTCAAACTCTGCAGCAACACCCTTTTCAATCTCCATCTCCTCAGCCTGGTCCTACATGTTTATTGTTGGGTCTGGACCCTGGTAGGATTCCTGAGGGATGTCTTCTTCAAGCTGCTTTTCTTGCTCTTCTTGGTCTTCTTCTGCCTGGGCCTCTTCTTCTATCAGCACTTTCTTCGGTAGTATGGGAGGTGTCAGGCCAAGATTTAAAGTTTGAGCCACTGTGATCACCTGCCCAAAAGAGGATCCTAGGAGTAGCCCTTGGAATGTGGCGGTTGGGGTAACGGTTATTCCCGAAGGTCCGGGTCTGGGTCCCCACGCGGATGTTGTTTGTTCACTCAGTTTTTGTTGGTCCACTCCCAGACCTTGCATTTCCTGAGCCCCAAAGATAATCTCTAGTTCCTACTCCTTTTCTTCTACCTACTGCTCTTGTTGTGCAGCTTCTTGTCCCAAATCTTCTTGGTCTGCAGCCCCTTGTTCTTTCTCTGGGACTTCTGTCCCTACTTGTGTATAGTCCCCTTGCAAATTCCCAAACTCGTCGGTTGCAAATACATCATCAAATTCCTCTTGCAGAGGGGGACTGGCTAGGACCTCTACAGGCTCTGTTTCTTTCTCTGGTTTTGGGGAACTGGAAGAAAGCATCTCTACTTCCCGAGGGAGGGACGCCACTGGTGCTGGTTCTGCCTTGGGCTATTTTATGTGCTTCCTCTTCCTTCGGGTTACCAGAGGGGGCCCCGCATCTTTTATTACCGCTGCTTCCAGCGGATCCACCCCTATCACTTTGACCATTAAGGCTGCCAATGACGGGGAGGATGGAGGACGAAGTGGCCCGGTCATTAATGGTGTGGTGGCCAGCTTCATTGTCAATTTCTCCCTCATCTATTGGGAGGCCGCCACTGAATGCTTTATTTGTTCCTGTATGGGGAATTCTTGCGCGGAAGGGGTTGTAGCTATTTTCTTCCCTTTGTCTGCACCTTGCGAAGAAGTCTGGGCCCCCGGGGTCAATCTTGGTACTGGTGGTGGAGTTAGCTTTGGTGCTGGCTAGGCTGTTCGGCGGGTACTCCCGGGGCACACCTTCTTGAAGTAGGCGTGGCTTCGCTCTACTACTTCCTGAGTGAAGTCTTCGACTGTGGGCTCTTCCTGTGCAGCCCAATTCACTGGTGGCAGGGCCCTTTTATCGATCCCCTTTTCTTTGTACTGGGGATCTTTAGTGGGGTCGGCGTCTAAGAAGTCGGCTGGAAATTTCCAGAGTCAGAGCTTCTGCATCATTTTGACTGTCATTCTGACATAATACCTGCTCCACACCTCCATGTCATCTTGGCAATCTGCCCAGAAGTCCTCCATATGTATACGATGAGGCTCTAAAGCTCGGGGCAGTGCCGTTGCAATTTGGCCATGCAGATCAACATTTTTCCATGCCAGATAGAATTCTTGCGAGTTGTAACTTTTGAGCTCACTATCTGCCTCCTTTGCAGTGGCCAGACTGCATGTGTAGTCCCTGCAGGAGATTGGGAATGAAACATTGGGGACCTTCTTGAGGGCCAAGAAGGCGTGCAATTCCATTATTTGCCGGCAATATTCCAGCAGCACAATCTTGTCCCCGCAGTGCCTGGGTAACAAGTAGGGCTTCCCAGAGAAGTCGACGACCCTAATGTACGAGTGCTGTTGGAATTGAATATAATAATGCTTGTAGCTGCTGACTAACTTCATTGCCTCAGTTGACAGGTGGTATCCGGCATCCCGGGTGGGCGTGAGTAGATGTTAGTAAATGAACGCGTCGTTTACCCGACAGAAACTGGGGAAGCTGGCCTCCCATTGAATCTGTGGGAAATGGTCCCACGATGCTTTTTGTCCTAGGCCAATCCCGAGTACTCTGTCAGTGAGTAGGCCATTGGAATGGGGCCTTTACTGAGCTAGGGCCCATAAGACATAAGAATACATGTAGAACTTCTTCCTCTGGGCTAGTTGCCAAAAATCAGAGTCGACATGATTAGAAATTATGGTGGCCCAGTCGAAGAATCCTCCCTTGGTGCTGATACCAAGGAGGAAATAGTACATCCATTTGGCAAATTCTTGGGCTGAGGGTTGTCCGAAGACCCAGGCTAATGCTATCATCCCCATCTGGATGCTCTCTTTGAATTTATAATGGGGGATCTTTATCTTCATCCTCTTTGGGTCCCTCTTAGGGGCCTTAAGCTAGTGGGTATTCATGTAAACCCGGGCGACATCCTCCAGTTGTGTAAACTACTTCAAGGCATCAGTCCTAGTAACCACCGAGGCCTTGTCAAACTGTGGGATCCCCAGACTTGTCTGGAACGTGACTGGGTCGAGAGACACTAGTGGGATATCCTATGGGCTCCACGGGTGCGAGCATGATGGCCCAGACATAAGAGTTGTAGTGGCTTTCCAATGTTAGGATAAGCTCCAGAGATTGCACGGAGCACAGGAAACAGGCCGACCGGAGGATTTCAGAGTTCCCGAAGTTGATCGCCAATTGATCTCCAGCTTGTCGCTGGATGTGCATTATCTTCACCAAGGCCTACATTTCTGCCCAGGTCCTGACATTGGTGTCGGTCATCAGTTTTACCTTGGACTCAATCTTTGAGCCCACAATCTCATTTTCTTGCACAAACTTCATGGTGAGGGGCAATTTTGCCAGGGCCCTCTCCATCTTGGACTTTGCGGTGGCCCTAGTCTCCGTTACGGTTGGTAGTTCTGGACTTCCGGGCGGAGATGATGCGGATGCTTCAGACATGTTTGAAATATGAAGTTTGGGAACCTGCAAGATAGGACGATCGTTAGAATACATTTATTAAAATAATTATTCTGGGACCCGGGGAACTTACCACCATGGTGTTTTGCCTTCCTAAGCAGTGTCATGCAAAGATAACCAAAAAGCAAAACACATCGTAAACTTTTAAGAATCTTTATTACACATTCAGGTCTAGGGATTTATTACACTTGGTAAGGACATAGGATGGGTGGTGGTAAAAGGCCTGAGGTCTAGAGAAATGACTTAGCAAAGATGTGTGAAAAGGCAAGTTGTCAAGCCCATGTGGGCGCCACGTGCGTTGGCATTAAATGGATGTGATAGCGATGACGACGGAGCCAATTGTTCAAATGCGTGAAAAGGGAAAGCCACTTGGCTGGAATTAATTGCGCACATGGGAAGTAAATGCAATTCTCACAGAGTTCAAGGAGGAGAGAGAAAATAACATGTTTGAAACCAGCCACGAGTCGAGTTTCAAACAGGTGGTTTTCTGCCTCGAGGTGAGTTTGAAGATGGAAAACCAGAAACGGGGGTGACTCGACCAGCCAGCCAAGCCACCTAGAAGGATATACATAAAGCCAAGGGATATACACACTAAAATAGGAAGATATACATAGACTATTTACAACTATATACATATATACATGAACATGCAACGCGGGACGATGCCTGCGGGAAAACCAGACAAGGCAGGAACAAATATACAACTTATCTACATATTTACAAATAGACCACTATTTACACTATTTACATTATTTATAGAAACATCTTCTGCACAGAGGGTGGACAACCTTCTGGCAGAGCTGACCCACCAACGGGCGACGAAACCAGAAACGAAGGACCAGACATGACCGAGAAATGAAACAAAACCAGACGAACAAGAACACAACCAAAAACTGAAGCAAAACCAAAAAATGGAAGCAAAATGGAGGGGAGGGAAGGCGGAAGCACCAACCTAAGAATGCAAAAGGTGGAGGAAATAGAAGGGTTTACTGCAATAGCCCGAGCAGTCAATTCATAAAGAGCACCACAACAAAGCACTTGCACTTGCCTGAGAACGCAGAAGATGTTAAGATTTGATTATCACAAATTCTCTACAAATGCTCTGTTAATCGCTTTAAAATCGCTCTAATTTTCTCTAAGTGCTCGAAGGTTTTAATCGCGGTAAGTGTGAAAGTGACAGATAATTTCTATTTATACCCGCGGTAAAAAGGCAATCCTCCTCCTTCCGGTGATCTCCAGACAGGCAAAACTTCCAGACTCTGGGCCTGGGGATTCCTCGTGATGATATCCCTAAGAACATCATGACAAAGAATCCCGGAGTCTGAAATCCGGTTCCCAACAGAAGACAACCTCTGGGACCAGAGTCCCGAAGACAGAAAACAAATAACAAAATGTAGGGACGGGGATGCAAGGCATAACAAATGGCGACTATCTGGGACAAATGCCTTAGCGCATTTGAGAACTAAAGAATCTCTAGTTAACAAAGCTGGAACAAGCCGCTCTTCGAAGCGTCTGACAGGAAAAGAGCAACATATTCAAGAGAATCCAGCCACACAGGAGTCAGTCCGTAGTCCTTCATCAGTGGTGCTGTGTGTGCTTGGGAAGGAAATCAAGCCGATGACCTTTGGGAGGAATAGAGAAGGGGTACTAATCACATCGAACCAGTGATCAATTTTCTCATTTCCCCCGGAGACCGGAGCTTTACCTCACTTTTACTCTTGTTATTCTATTTGATTTTGGGTGGGGAAGGCGGTACTTCTTTCACCATTAAGCTTAGGCTTAGCTAATTTTAATGGCGGTACTTCTTTCACCTATCCACCTGCGTTTAGATATTTGAAGAGAGGATAAAACTCTAGACCCAGGGAGAATTTCTTTAGATTTTCAGACATGGGTCAACCAACCAGTTCATCTGATCTACCCTCAGTGTGTTCGATTACTTGTTCCTTGTATTATTATTTTGTTCACCGATTTCCAGACTCCCGGAGAGAACACCTAATGGAGATTGCTCAAAACGTGCCATGTCTTGTGAAACAACCCAAGAAATCGGATTGATTCCACCGTGCTAAAGACAGATTCTAAAGTTCACCATGCCGTAGACATCGCACCGGAGGCTAGAGTTATGCGAAGCATTCCCATTCTTACAAGGTGGAACAAAATGCTGGGACCAAAAGAAGACCAAAAATGAAAACAAAAATAGCAAAAGAGGACTATCCCGGAGGACAGTCGGCAAGACTATTTACAAGGCAGGGTACCACGCAACGAGGCACCCAGGAGAAATATATACAAGCGGAAGGCTTTACATATAATACAACTTTTAGACAAACTTACCCTACTCGAAGTAGTGTTTGAGAAACTTGCCATTAATGGGCAATGCGACAGGTTCCCCAGTCAGGGTGTTAAGGCGGTAAGTATTTGACCCGCAGATTTCTGAGATCAAGTATGGTCCGAGCCAGAGACATTGGAACTTGGTGTGCTTTCCTTTCTTTTCTCGGGCCTTGTCCCACAATAGGACTAGATCCAAAATATGAAAAGCCTTGTATTGGGCTCTCTTGTCAAACCATCATTTTACCACTGCCTAGTGACACACGAAATGTTCAAGGGCTGTGTCTCGCTGTTCCTCCATTCGCACTAGATTCAAGAGTTGAACCTCCATGATGTTGTCCCTGTTGTTGAATTCCTGCATAAGTTGTAATACTGAGATCTGTAAATTGATTGGGAATATAGGGTTCTGGCCATAAACCAGATGGAATGGGGATGTTCCCAGGGCGGCCTTAATACGAATGCGATCTGCCCAGAGGGAGAATTTCAGCTTTTGGTGCCAATCCCAGGGATTCTGCTCTAGCAAATATTTGATCACCTCGAGCAGATTCTTGTTTGTTGATTTAGAAACGCCGTTTCCATGGGGATAATAGTTGCTGGAGAACTTCAAAGTGATCTTCTGGTTGTAGGTCCATTCAAGCAGCTGTACTGAAGAAAACGCCGGACCATTATCACATACCAAAGAAAAGGGCATTCCAAACCGTGTGACGATGTTTTCTTCCAAGAACTTGATAACTACGTCTGCCATGTTATTTTTGCAAGGTATAGCTTCAGACCACCGAGTGTAGTAATCAGTAGCAGTTAGAATGTATCGGTGGTTGGTGGATGAGTTGGGGTTGATCTCCCTGATGAAGTCAAATGCCCACTGGGCAAATGGTCTAGCCTTGTAGACTGGTTGTAAAGGCATGAGTGGGTTACGCTCATGATGCGTTGCGGTTTGACAAGTATGGAATTTCCTAACATGAGCGTAAACATCCTTGAATATATAGGGCCAATAGTATCCGGCCTAGAGGATCTGATGGGCAGTGGCATCAGCTGAGCCATGCCCAATTCCAAACTATCCATGGAACTTGTCGATTATTCTTACAGCTTGGTTTCTGTCGATGCATCAGAGGTACACCCTCTCATAGTTTTTGCAATAAAGCATGGAGTTTTTGATCATGAAGTGAGCGCTTTTCATCCGTAGGGCACGGCGTTTGTGGGGAGGCAGCCCCTCTGAACATTTTTTGTTTAGTAACAGGTATACCAAATCGGTATACCATGGGTCTTGGGTGATGGACTCCACCGTGTAAGTTTGACATTCTATGCGGGGAGTCTCTTCTGCCATCGCTCTACTTAGTCCCTGGCCCCAGACTATCTTCATGGGCTGCATTTCTAAGTCATACTCTTGGAGGATAGCCTTCCACTTCCCCCATCTCTCACCCAGTTCACTCTACATCAACAGAGATTTGACGGCCTGGTCTGGGATGATAGCATGCACTTTGCTCTGGAGAATATAATGCCAGAATTTCTTCACGGCCTGAACTAGAGCGAAGGCCTATTTTTCTAGTGGTGAATACTGGACTTTGGCGTTCTTAAAGGGAGAACTCATAAAAGCTATTGGTCGTTCCTCCTCTTCAACCTTTTGGGTCAATACTGCTACGGCAGAATGCGGTGAAGCAAACGAGTAAATGCAAAATAGAAGGGAATAGTCTGGACTAGCTAGGATGGGTGCCTCCATTATTGTCTGCTTGATCTGGGCGAATGCCCATTTTTCCTCAGGACTCCACTCAATCTTGGTATCTTTCATCATCTCGTTGAGTGGTTTAACTATTTCTGCGAATCCCGTAATGAATCGTCTCACGAAGTTGATTTTTTTGAAGAAGGACCGCATCTCTTTCTTGCTGCCAGGCATTTGTAAATTTAGCAATGCTTCAACTCTATCAGGGTCGATGGATATACCCTTCTCAGAGACAATATGCCTGAGCAACTTCCCCTCGGTGACCCCAAATATGCACTTCTTGGGGTTGAGGGATATCCCGTATCGATGACATCTCTCGCAAATCTGAGCGAGGTGGGCGGGATGATCACGCCTGTCCTGAGAAAAGATGGTCAAATCATCCATGTAGATGATTATGCATCGGTTTACGAGGCCTTAAAACGCGATGTCCATAGCCTTTTGAAATGTAGCCCCTGCATTGATCAGACTAAAGGGCATTCTTCTGTACGCAAACATTCCCCACTTGGTGGTGAACGCTGTTTTCTCTCTGTCTTCATATTTGACCATGACCTGGTTGTACCCTGAATATCCATCCAAGAAAGACATCATCTGAGATCCATTTACTATCTGCAACACCTCATCCAACGAGGGGAGAGGGTGATTATCTTTTTTTAGATGCCTTGTTGAAATTTTAGAAATCCACGCAGAGGCGGATCTCACCGTTCTTCTTTCTCACAGGGACCAAGTTGGCAACCCACGTAGTGTGCCAGATTGGAAAGATTATCCAGGCTGACAGTAATTTTTCTACTTCTTGACAAATCAGAGGTTCTATTAGGGGGTTGACTGGTCTTTGCTTTTGCCGAAAAGGCTTAGCGTCAGGTTTTAGAGGAATAGTGTGGGTCATGATGGATGTATCATACATTTTCAAGTCTTCATAACCCCAGGCAATTACATCGATGTATTCTTAGAGAACCGCGAGAATATTCTCCTTTTCCTCAGGGGAGTAGGAGGTACCAATGTGGATGATATTTTCTTCACCGGGCTGGCCGATGTTAAACTTTTCAAACTTTCCTCCCTTAGAGGAGGATGACACCTTCTCGCGGGCTTGAGGGTCCAAGTCAAAGATTTGTTCTAGTGCAACCATTCCCTTCAGGATGGTGTTAGTGGGAAAGTCCATGATCCCATCATCTTCATCGCCCTGCCCAGTATCGTCATGGTCTCGTTCCTCTATGATCTGATCCTCAAAGACACCAACGTTCACCATGAAGGCCAAGATATGCTGATCATCTTCAAAAACCTGAAAGTGGGTGACATTATCTGGGATGGAGGGGGTGGGGATCATCTCAATTGAAAATCTCCAGAGTCGTGAGCCAACCATCGGCTCTAGTGTGCTGGCTGAAACAGCAAGGGCGTCCGGGACATAGTTCCGTTGCCAGGGAATGAGGTCAATGCCAAAGGCATCAAAATATTCGATAAGGCTCCAAGCCTGGTTGCAGTATGCGGCCAGCCTTTTGTCGTGACAGGTGTATTGACTCTAGACTTGTTTAAAAATTAGCTCTGAATCTCCCAAAGCCTGGAGGCGGGTGATACCTTTCCTTAGTGCGAATAAGAGCCCAAGGACCAAAGCCTCGTACTCTGTGACATTGTTTGTACAGTTAAACTGCAGCCTGTAGGATGCGAGGAAGGACTTTCCTCATGGGTTGATCAATTCTACTCCAGCCCCATAGCCTTGTTTAGATTGGGACCCGTCAAACTTCAGGGTCCATAAAACATTGTTCGTAATCTGGGGCTGGGGAGGGGCAGTTTTCTTTGGATTATTACTGGGGGACTTGGGGTTCTCTTCCTGGACTACCGACGTGAAAGTAGAATTTTCCTCTGGAGTCTTTTGAATTTGGGATTCCAGGGGAGATGGTACCGAAGGATCGCATCCCCTAGGGGCATTGGGTCCCTAGGAGTCCATTATATGCTGCTCGTTCCAGAGGGTATCAAGGTGCCGGTTAGCGATCGAGAGACATGGCCCACACTCAAGCTCTAAATATTTTTGGTAGTGCACTCGGCACCAAGTGCCGGACAGGAGTGTGGAAAGGGTCGTTGAGGCGCCTTGAGAGTTAACTTCAACTCTCACCTTTTCTTCAAAGTCTTGTACTCTTTGTAGCACAATGGGGTCTTCTCCGGGGATGAAACTGAATGTTAAGATTTCAAGAGGGTGGTACACCCCTAGAGAAGTCTCTACGAAAAGGACTTCATTGACCTTCCCAACCTTGGTAAGGGCCTGCTTCTTCTGGGGTTCTCTCTCGACCCGTATCTTATTTGATTCTCCTTCCCATGGAAGCCATAAGTGGGTGAAGTCGGTCGAGAAGTATCCATTTAAGGACTTGGACCAATTCTGACTTAGCAACATCCCATAGGTCTCTGGGATGTCCACCACCTGGATATCAATGATGCTGGCTATCCTGGGGTCCTGGACAAGATGTATCCGGACGTTCTTCAACTCCCCCACCATTTTTATAGCAGTCTTATCCAGCTGGATTACTGTGCCATTAGATGGGGTGGGGTGGAGTTTGAGCTTCTGACAAATGGACAAAGGCATGATGTTGCCCGAAGCTCTGAAGTCTACTAAGCAGTTGTGTATATTTTTGCCATAAATGTTCAAGCCTAGTAGGAAAGGAGGGTCCTCATTGTTTCCCCAGAAAACAACCGCATTAGCATCTTCAAAGGAGATGGTCTTCGGTGGGCGGCTAACTGCTTTCGGGTTCCCTAAAAGCTTCAGAAGAGACTTCTTCTGCTCAGGACAATTTAGCAAAACCTCCATCAGGGTCATGGAGGTGGTGGTTTGTTCTAACACCTTTGTGATATCAAATCTTCCTCTTGGGAACTGGTGATTTTCCTCTGTGAGATCTTTTGCTTGGTTAGAGCTAGGAACTTTTGGAGGCGCGGGTCAATCAGTCGCATTATTCCGAGGAGGAGGAGTATCTTTGGTAGGAGGTGCGTAAACTGGTCCTTTACCAACCTGACTCTGAGTGTTGTATGGAGCCCGCGGGTTAGTGAAGGTGTTGGCCTCGAAGGGCGGAATAGATTCATCAAAGAATCCCTGCAATTTGGACTCTTCTTCATCTTCTCTGGAAGTGCCGAAGAAGATGGTGTCACAGGTGAAGGCACTGTGGGTTGTTACCTAGATGGGAGGTTCCGGAGGGGATGTATCGTGCGATTGCTGTCTATCCAGCTGGGAGATCATGATGACCTTCTCCAAAGTAGCACAATTTACCTCGTTGTGCAAACTAGTATCATGCAATCTACACCAGTTAGTCATGGGCTAGAAGTTTGCGACTGGCGTGAAATGTGATGGTCCAACGCCATTTTGGTTGGTGTTATGGTTTAGAGGCGGGCCTCCGGTATTTGCATTGTTATTCCATTGCTGCTGATTGGGCCGAGACCCGTTGTTGAAGTTTCTCCCTCCGACATTGTTGTTTTGTTGGCCAAAGAAAATGTTTCCCCTCTGGGAATTCAAATTCTAGGGTGCATATGACCCCACCTTCAGTTGGCCCATGTCCATGGTCAAGGTGGACAACATTCACCAGAGGGATTCAACCTCAGCGGTCAACTGAGTGTTAGCGTCACAATGTGATGGCTGTTGTTATTGCTGGTTTCCCGGGAAGGTAGCAGGATTAGCCGGAGTCAAGGGTGGCAATCCTCCAGTCACGGACGACTAGAAGAATGGCATTCCAGACGATTGCGTCTGAGGTTGTTACGTCTGCTACGGCTCGTTCCAAGGGAAAACTTCCAAACCTGGTGTCATCTGGGTCTGGGTCGGGTAAATGTACCGTGCTTGTTGGTCTATTAAGGGTGGAGGGGGATTCATCACCATTGAGGGAGCACCTATTGCCAAATTAGGGTTGTACCCACTGGCATACGCAGTTTCACCGGGGACCATGTTGAAAGGCGTGTTCTGCCCAATCCTGCCTGGGGATTTGTTGAGACCACAGGATAGATCTAGGGCTAGGTTGTAGACTTTTGCCAAGGTGTCCCGGTCACCCGGGGAATTTGTTCTCCAGAGGAGAGTGGAAACGAAAGGGTCCATCGCATTAAGATAAGTCTGTATGGTTACATCTGGGGATGGAATAAAAGGGTCTGTACACCGTTTCAGAGCGCATTAGAACCTATGGTTGAATGTTGCAAGAGGTTCATTGGGTTCCTTTCTAATGGAGATGAATTGGCTGTGGGACCAGGCTGGGTCCACATGCATGCGAAAGGCAGCCAGGAAGGCGTCCTCCATATCCTGCCAAGTGTTGATGGAGTTGGCAGGCAAGTTAAGGAACCAATTCAACTCGCTTTGTCCTAGGGACAGGGGGAACATACGGGTCACAACATCTTCATGCTAGATACGGTGTCGATTCATGGCATCTTTGTATGCCTGCAAGTGTTCTTCTGTGGTTCGTGAGCCTAGGTGCTCGTATCGTGGGTAGATCTTCTCCAGGTGAGAGGGTAAATCATTGGTTGTGCTCGAAAAAGTGCCCATTGGGGACCTGATGTTTTTGAAATATGCAGCCATTGGGAGAATTATATGTTGGGTAGCTTGGGTACTGGTCCCTAGGATTGTCTGAGAAGTTTGAGTATTTAGGGGTATGGTAGATCCCCAGGCAATAGTGGCTGGTGCATTTTTCGTGGTCCATTTCTTTCGAGCAGGAGGCTCAAGTTTGACAAATCTTCCAGGATTCGGGGCGGACCTAAGGACTCTTTCAAATTTTGCTGGGGAGAAAGATCCAATCCCACGGAAGGCTGGTCTCCTAAAACTACAACTCGGGGAACTCTCAGGAGGCATAAAATTGAAATCTCTGGAAGGGGACGAGTTCACGCCCTCCTTCTAGCGCCAATTTCTGTTGACAGGGTTTTGCTGACCGGGTCCGCCAACAGTCATAAGTTGTCACCGGGTTCTGGGGAAATCGGCCAACTCCGCCTGCAAAGGTTGTCCGAGGGAAATAAATCCTCCGGGCCTTCAAGCACCTGGGTATCGGGTCACGACGGCACAGGGCTCGGTTGGGAGAGGTGACTATTTTCGAGGGGGATAGCTGGTTTCTTCAACTCATCTTCTCCGGAGATTCGATCAAAGCAAGGTTTTCCCGAGCGTTCTATACTTAGCAAATAAAATGAAAAAGATCCTACAGGGTTAGAAGTATTTCATCTAATTATAGTCATGTTGAAATGTCCGAAACATCAATAATACTCTAGTAAACTACACTAAATACCGAAGAAACACATAACCATCAGCTAGCATTTTATCAGTAGCGGGAATAAAGAGGTCGTTAATCTACTTTAACATACCAGAGTAAAAGACATAAAGAACATTAAAACATGAAATACCATTAACTCAGAAGTAGGAATGCCAACAACATCATTGTCAAGAATTTTTCCTTTTTCATTAATATTCGGTCTAGCGAGCACTGGTGCATGATACAATGGTGGCTCCAGGGGAGCATCTAACTATCAAGAACATAACAGTGGAGCATTGAGCTCTATAACTTAAGAAGAGAAATTTCTTTGCTATTGCTATGGACAACAAAATCATCAATTTTGCCGACCCTTAGGAATGGGCTGATTTGACAATTTATACAACTCTTCTAACCCTAACCCTATTTTACATCATGCCTTAATAAAAAATAATATCTGGGGGCCGGTACTACCTGCGCCACCCTACAAAATACCTGGAGGTGGAATAGGTCTGTTGTGTCAGAAGAATAAGACAAGAATATGCAGCGGAAGAATCCGCCTCGAGAAGAGGGCCAGAAAGGAGGAAGAAGAAAGTAGGTCCCCCGGGGATCGAGGCTACATGCCTCATAAATGGGAAATGTGGTGCCCTGTCTTCAATGTGTCAGGTGTACCTCTGAGCGATGCCTCGAGAAAACCACCCTGTCAGAAACCAACTGCTGAGTTGACGCTTCCTTGATGTGGCCAACCACCTTCTGACAGTCTTTATTAACCGCCTCTGAAAGCGACCGGTCAGCCTCAGGGACTAGGACACGAATCACTTAAAAAAATACAAAATTTAAGGATCCAGTACTCTGGGATCCGGGAACTTACATCCCAAAAAGAATAAAGAATACTCAATGTGAGTTTTTCCCCGGCCCCCGAAGAAAACTCAAGGTTGCTTATTATCGTTGAAGGCCTGGAGGAGGCAAAAAATGCCATCCTCATCTATCTCTTTTAGGTTGGCCCTTCTGTGCCTGC
>MU227196.1:199713-217583 GCA_018584345.1 Thuja plicata | reverse complement strand
TCAAAACTCCCCAAAACTGAATCTTCGGGGGTATATGTATCTGTACTAAGGGGATCAGCCTCGGAAGCCTTTATTACAAAAGACTTATATAAATTAGAAGAATATTTTACGGTGTTTACCTTCTCTTGCAAAGACTCTACTAGTTTCTTGGTTACCTCCAATGTGAGGTCAAGTCTGGAGTGCTGAGTTCTTACGAAATCAAATGATTCCTCACCTAGAATTCTGGATTTGAAAATTATCTTCTCCCAACGTGAGGAGCTCTTTGAGCTCCACCTTCCATGCCTGGTAATTTTTGGCGTCACTTTCCCACTACTCAATAAGTGTTTCTGCCTGCGAATAACTTGCCGGGTTGTGCATAAGTCCGGGAGAGTGGATGCCAGGAAACACTGGGTATTTCCTATCTGTAGGGTGACCCACTCATCTACTGCCTGGGCCTTCTTTTTCATTACCCGCAAGGAGTCTATGTCACTCTACGGTATTTCTTCTACTGTAGAGGTCTCCGGAGGAGCTGCATTGATGGGTCAGGCCAGCTCAGTAAGCAACCCAAGAAGGTTTGCATTCTTTTCTTTCTTGGCTTTGAGCCTCTAGGCCTCTTTCTCATATCGGGCCTCTACTGCCCTTGCTGCTTCCTTCAGCAAATCCACCTCTCCTTGCTTTCCCCTTTTGCCCAGGGATACCTCCGCAACGCTGTAGTCTGCGGGATCCACGGTTGCTTCATCGATGTCTAGGGGAGGTGTTGCCACAATGGCAACCGTTTCTCCGCTTGGCCCAGTTCGCAGAGGTTGAACTTTCTAGGCTTTCTTCTCCTTTAGCGGGGCCTGAGCTTGAGCCATCATCTCAGCCAGGGAGGGAGGAATTACTGGAGCGGACTGAGCTTTTCTCTTTCTGCTATCTACCAGCCATTGAGGTGGGAGAGGTGGCCTTCCTGCCAGAGTTTGTTCTTCTAATTCTTTCCCGGTATTTGGTGGCTGTTTCTCTTCTTCAATGTGAACTTCATCTATCCCTCCCCTTGCCTCAACCTCTGCAGCAACACCCTTTTCAATCTCTATCTCTTAGCCTGGTCCTGCATGTTTATTTTTGGGTTTGGACCCTGGTAGGCTTCCTGAGGGATGTCTTCTTCAACCTGCTTTTCTTTCTCTTCTTGGTCTTCTTTTGCCGGGGCCTCTTCTTCTGTCGGCACTTCCTTGGGTAGTATGGGAGGTGTCAGGCCGAGATTTAAAGTTTGAGCCACCGTGATCACCTGCCCAAAAGAGGATCCCGAGAGTAGCCCTTGGAACGTGGCGGCTGGGGTAACGGTTATTCCCAAAGGTCTGGGTCCGGGTCCCCCAGCAGATGTCATTTGTTCACTCAGTTTTTGTTGGTCCACTCTTGGACCTTGCATTGCCTGAGCCCCAAAGATAATCCCCGGTTCCTGCTCCTTTTCTTCTATCTGCTGCTCTTGTTGTGTAGTTTCTTGTCCCAAATCTTCGTGGTCTACAGCCCCTTGTTCTTTCTCTGGGACTTCTGTCCCTGCTTGTGTATCGTCCCCTTGCAAATTCTTGAACTTGTAAGTTGCAAATACATCATCAAATTCCTCTTGCAGAGGGGGACTGGCTGGGACCTCTACAGGCTCTATTTCTTTCTCCAGTTCCAGGGAACTGGAAGAAAGGATCTCTACTTCCCGGGGGAGGGACGCCGCTGGCGCTGGTTCTGCCTTGGGCTATTTTATGTGCTTCCTCTTCTTTGGGGTTACCAGAGGGGGCCCCACATCTTTTATTACCGCTTCTTCCAGCAGATCCACCCCCGTTGCCTTGACCATTAAGGCTGCCAATGACGGGGAGGATGGAGGACGAAGTGGCCCGGTCATTAATGGTGGGGTGGATAGCTTCATTATTAATTGCTCCCTCATCTGTTTGGAGGCCGCCATCGACTGCTTTATTTGTTCCTGTATGGGGACTTCTTGCATGGAAGGGGTTGTAGCTATTTTCTTCCCTTTGTCTGCACCTTGTGAAGAAGTCCCGGCCCCCGGGGTTAATCTTGGTACTAGTGGTGGAGTTAGCTTTGGTGCCGGATGGGCTATTCGGCAGGTACTCCCGGGGCACACCTTCTTGAAGTAGGTGTGGCTTTTCTCTACTACTTCCCAAGTGAAGTCTTCAATCGTGGGCTCTTCCTATGCAGCCCAATTCACTCATGGTAGGGCCCTTTTATCGATCCCCTTTTCTTTGTACTAGGGATCTTTAGTGGGGGCGGTACCTGAGAAGTCGGCTGGAAATTTCCAGAGCCGGAGCTTCTACATCATTTCAATTATCATTCTGACATAATGCCCGCTCTGCACCTCCACGTCGTCTTGGAAATCTGCCCAGAAGTCCTCCATATGTATACGATGAGGCTCTGAAGCCTGGGGAAGTGCTATTGCAATTCGGCCATGTGGATCAAAATTTTTCCGTGCCAGATAGAATTCTTACAAGTTGTAACTTTTGAGCTCACTGTCTGCCTCCATTGCGGCGGCCAGAATGCATGTGTAGTCCCCGCAGGAGATTAGAAATGCAACGTTGGGGACCTTCTTGAGGGCCAAGAAGGCGTGCAATTCCATTATTTTCTGGCAATATTCCAGCAACACAATCTTGTCCCCGCAGTGCCTGGGTAACAAGTAGGGCTTCCCGGAGAAGCTGACGACCCTAATGTATGAGTGCTGTTGGAACTGAATATAATAATGCCCGTAGCTGCTGACTAACTTCATCGCCTCAGTGACAGGCGGTATCCGACATCCCGGGTGGGCGTGAGTAGATGGTAGTAAATGAACGTGTCGTTTACCTGGCAGAAACTGGGGAAGCTGGCCTCCCATTGAATCTGTGGGAAATGGTCCCATGATGCTTTTTGTCCCGGGCCAATCCCGAGTACTCTGTCAGTGAGTAGGCCGTTGGAATGGGGCCTTTGCTGAGCTAGGGCCCAGAAGACATAAGAAGACATGTAGAACTTCTTCTGGGCCAGTTGCCGGAAACCAGAGTCGGCATGATTAGAAATTATGGTGGCCCAGTTGAAGAATCCTCCCTTGGTGCCGATACCAAGGAGGAAATAGTACATCCATTTGGCAAATTCTTGGGCTGAGGTTTGCCCGAAGACCCAGGCTAATGCTATCATCCCCATTTGGATGCTCTCTTTGAATTCAGAATAGGGGATCTCTATCTTCATCCTCTTTGGGGCCTTAAGCCAATGGGTATTCATGTAAACCCGGGCGGCATCCTCCAGCTGTGTAAACTGCTTCAAGGCATCAGTCCTAGTAACCACCGAGGCTTTGTCAAACTGTGGGATCCCGAGGCTTGTCTGGAATGTGACTGGGTTAAGAGACACCAGTGGAGTGGGATATCCCTTGGGCTCCGTGGGCGCGAGCATGACGGCCCGGATAGAAGAGTTGTAGTGGCTCGCTAATGTTAGGATAAGCTCCAGAGATTGCACGGAGCATGGGAAACAGGCTGCCCAAAGGATTCTGGAGTTCCCAAAGTTGATCGCCAATTGATCTCCAGCTTGTCGCTGGATGTGCATTATCTTCACCAAGGCCTGCATTTCTGCCCAGGTCCCGACATTGGTGTCAGTCATCAGTTTTACCTTGGACTCAATCTTTGAGCCCACAATCTCATTTTCTTGCACAAACTTCATGGTGAGGGGCAATTTTGCCAGGGCCCTAGTCTCCGTTGCGGTTGGTAGTTCTGGACTTCCGGGCGGAGATGATGCGGATGCTTCAGACATATTTTCTATATGAAGTCTAGGAACCTCCAAGACAGGACGATCGCCAGAATACATTTATTAAAATAATTATTCTGGGACCCGGGGAACTTACCACCGTGGTGTTTTGCCTTCCTGAGAAGTGTCATGCAAAGATAACCAAAAAGAAAAACACATCGTAAACTTTTAAGAATCTTTATTACACATTCGGGTCTGGGGATTTATTACACTTGGTAAGGACACAGGATGGGTGGTGGTAAAAGGCCCGAGGTCTGGAGAAATGACTTAGCAAAGATGTGTGAAAAGGCAAGTTGTCAAGCCCACGTGGGCGCCATGTGCGTTGGCATTAAGTGGATGTGATAGCGATGACGACGGAGCCAACTGTTCGAACGCACGAAAAGGGAAAGCCACTTGGCTGGAATTAATTGCGTGCATGGGAAGTAAATGCAGTTATGACAGAGTTCAAGGAGGAGAGAGAAAACCACCTGTTTGAAACCGGCCACGAGTCGAGTTTCAAACAAGTGGTTTTCGGCCTCGAGGCGAGTTCGAAGATGAAAAACCAGAAATAGGGGTGACTCGACCAGCCAGCCAAGCCACCTGAAAGGATATACATAAAGCTGAGGGATATACACACTGAAACAGGAAGATATACACAAACTATTTACAACTATATACATATATACATGAACATGCAACACGGGACGACGCCTGCGGGAAAACCAGACAAGGCAGGAACAAATATACAACTTATCTACATATTTACAAATAGACCACTATTTACACTATTTACATTATTTACAGAAACATCTTCTGCACAGAGGGTGTACAACCCTCTGGCATAGCCGACCCACCAACGGGCGGCGAAACCAGAAACGAAGGACCAGACACGACCGAGAAATGAAACAAAACCAGATGAACAAGAACACAACCAAAAACTGAAGCAAAATCAGAAAACATAAGAAAAATGGAGGGGAGGGAAGGCGGAAGCACCAACTTGAGAATGCAGAAGGCGGAGGAAAGAGAAGGGTTTACTGCAGGAGCCCGAGCGGTCAATTGATCAAGAGCACCACCACGAAGCACTTGCACTTGCCTGAGAACGTAGAAGATGTTAAGCTTTGATTATCACAAATTCTCTGCAAATGCTCTGTTAATCGCTTTAAAATCGCTCTAATTCACTCTAAGTGCTTGAAGGTTTTAATCGTGGTAAGTGTGAAAGTGACTGATAATTTCTATTTATACCCATGGTAAAAAGGCAATCCTCCTCCTTCCGGTGATCTCCGGACAGGCAAAACCTCCAGACTATGGGCCTGGGGATTCCTTGTGATGATATCCCTAAGAACATCACGATGAAGAATCCCGGAGTCCAGAATCTAGTTCCCAACAGAAGACAACCTCCGGGACCGGAGTCCCAGAGACAGAAAACAAACAACAAAACGCCACGCCGGGGAGGAAAACCCCGCAGAAAGAAAAAAAAAGGGAAAGAAAGAAAGGCGAAACCGCAAAGCAAAAGCAAGCAAAAGAAAAAAAAAGGGGGACCCAACATTTTTCACACAAAATGTAGGGACGGGGATGCAGGGCATAACAGGATATTCAAACATTCTAGGTTTAATCCACAAGAATTTTATCCATTAGAAATCCGAGAGGACTCAAGTGAGCACAGTTTTGATCCAAGTTCTATGGAACACCTTGAGAAAACCCATGTCATAGATTTGAGTGATAAAATCTATGAAAACTATAATGAAGTCATGTCCTTAAACCCCGTGGATACAAATTTAACCAATGACTCTTTATCTCTTATCTATTTTGAACTAATTGAATGACACCTAGTTGAGCCAAATGATATACTCTCTTTTTCCAATGACAATTTTGTGGCCTTATACCTAAATGCAGTTGAACCCTCTTTCACCAATGAATTCAATCAAAGAATAGTAGTGGAAGAAAAGGTACAACCTCTCAATCCAAAATAAAAATAAAAAGAAAGAAAAAATGAAGTGGTCTAGTGGTGAAAACAATAATGTGGCAGTGCTAGACCAAAAAAAAACAAAAATAAAGGATGTTTTTGAAGGTGAAAACCCAAATGTGGCACCTAACAAAGATAGATTGGACACCTTGCCAGAGCATGATGAAGAAAGATCTCCTATATTTATTCAATCAATAGAGAGGGTTAATATTGGCACCGATTTTAAACCAAGATTCATACACCTTGCAATTTCATTAACTCCAATAGAAAGGGAAGATTTCATCAAAATTTTCAATGAAAAACAAGTTAAATTTGCATGGTCTTATTCATATATGCCAAGTTTAGATCCAAGTTTCATTATGCATCACCTCAATGTAAGAATAGGAGTTAAGCCGGTAAAACAAAAGTTAAGAAAGATGCATACCCATATAGGCTTGCTAGTGAAAGCATAATTGGAAAAAATGTTAAAAGTGGGGTTCATAAGAGCTATAGCTTATGCCGAATGGATATCCAATATTATGCTGGTTTAAAAACATGATAAATCAATTAGAGTATGCATGAATTTCTGAGATCTCAACTTGGCATGCCCAAAGAATGACTTTCCATTATGTAGTATTGATGCTATAGTAGATTTGATGATATTACACTCTATGTTTTCACTTATGGATGGATTTAGTGGATATAGCCAAATTAAGATAACACTAGAGGATCAAGATAAAATAACCTTCACATGCCCTTGGGGTACATTTTGTTGGAATTTCATGCCCTTTGACCTTAAAAATGCTGGAGCTACTTATCAAAGGGCAATGACCACAATTTTTCATGATATGATGCATACATTTCTTGAAGACTATGTGGATGATATCTTAGCTAAATCACATGAAAGGAAAGATCATCTACCTATCTTATAAAATATTTTCACAAGGTTGGAACAATTCAAAGTTAGGTTAAATCCTAAGAAGTGTGCATTTGGGGTGCAATTAGGGAAGTTATTGGGTTACATAGTTTTAGCAAAAGGAATAGAAGTTGATCCTGATAATGTTCAAGCTATGATTTTATTGGATACACCAAAGAACATAATCCAAATTAGATCATTGCAAGGAAGGTTTCAATCCATAAGAAGATTTATATCTCAACTGGAAGAAAAATGCCATTCTTTCACCAGACTTTTACGTAAAGACATAATTTTCAAATGGGATGCACAATGTGAGGAAGATTTTCCCTATTGAAGTCATATTTGGTGAATCCACCCATAATCATGCCACCTATAAAAGGAAATCACTTAATCCTGTACATTTCAGCAAGAGATCACTCTTTAGGAGTATTATTGGTTCAAGAAGATAAAGATGGAAAAGAGAAAAGAAAAGGCAATCTATTATCTTAGCAGAACTTTGGTCAAATATGAACTCAACTATAGCTTCATTAAACAAGATTGCCTCATGCTAGTTTTTTCTTCCCAAAAGCTACATCTATATGTTTGTGCACAAGGTTAAGCTTATTGCTAAAATTGATCCTTTAAAGTATCTACTTAGCAAAACAACTCTCAGGGGAAGATTGGCCAAATGGGTGATGGTTTTGAGTGAGTTTGATATAGAATATGTAGATAGAAAATCCATTAAGGGACAAGTGATAGAATATTAATTGGCGGAGTCTCCTTTAGTTGATAATCATGTTATTTAAGTGGAATTTCCAGATTCAAAAATAATCAATGTGGAAGCAAAAATATGGAAACTCTATTTTGATGGATCTTACACCCAACATGGATTGAGGGAAGACATTCTTTTGATTACCCCTCAAGGTTACACAATTCCAGAGTCATACAAAACTCTTTTTCCATGCACCAACAACATTGCAGAATATGAAGCCCTAGTCATAGGCATCAAAATGGCTTTAGAATGGAAAGTGACAAAAATGCAAGTGTATGGGGATTCTCAACTAGTCATAAACCATATTAATGATGAATACCAAACAAAGGATGACAAGTTAATGCCCTGCAAGAGGATAATAGATGATTGGAAAAAATACTTTTCTTTGATAACTTTTGAGCAAATTTTAAGGGACAAAAATAGAGCAACAAATGCCATGGCGACCTTAGCCTCTCTTCTTCAAATTCCAGAACAACATGCTAGACATGAATTCTTGGTGGAAGAGTTGGTGAAACCCATATTTGATCTTCTTGATTCCCAAGAAATATGCATGTTAGTTTGACATGACTCACTTTGGTATAGACCTATTTTTACTTACCTACAAGACTAGACTTTACTCTTGGGCCAAACCCACAATCAAAAGAGACATTTTATATGCCAAGATTCTCGTTATACTATTGTTTTTGACACATTGTATCACAAGAGTCTTTACGGAACACTTCTTAAGTGTCTAGAGGATAAGGAATCAAAATTAGGTTTACGAGAGGTTCACGAGGGGATCTGTGGGTCTCACTTTAGTGGGTTAAATTTAGCTAAGAAAATCCTTTGCATGGGATAGTTTTGACCAACTCTAGAGAAGGATGCTGGTCATTTTGTCAAGATATGTCACAAATGCCAATACCATGGAAACATGATTGCGCCAGCACAAGATTTACACCCTATGACCACACCTTGGCCCTTTTATCAATGGGGCTTTGATTTAATATGGATGATTTATCCACCTTCATCCAATGGTCATAAATACATCATAACTACAACAAAATACTTCACTAAATGGGTAGAAGTTGTTCCTTTGACAACGACAATGGGTAAACAAATCTCAATGTTTATCCTAAATCACATCATTTGTAGATATGGCATTCCTCACGCTATAATCACTGATAATAGAAAGAAATTAAAAAACAAAGATGTGGATGATCTATGTGAAAAGTTCCATATTATACATCATTTTTATTCCATTTATTATCCTCACGAGAATGGATGAGTAGAGGCAACAAAAAAGAACATTCTCACAATTTTGAAAAGGACAGTTGATAATTCAAGAAGAAATTGGCATGTACAATTGAATCCAACATTATGGGCATATTTGAAGAACATAAGGATACCAATGGGAGAAAAACCATTTTCATTGGTCTATGGTGCAGAAGTTTCACTTCCTTTAGAGGTTGAGATCCCATCCTTGAGAGTCTCTCTAGATGGTTTGATAAGAGATGAAGATTATAGGGTTGCTAGGCTTTAGCAATTGGAGTTGCTAGAAGAACATCAAACTCAGGCGTATGAACATCTTAAAGTATACCAAAATAGGATGTCAAGGAATTACAACAAGAAGATAAATCCTAGAGCATTTCAAGTTGGGGATTTAGTGTTGAGACAAAATCCTAAGAACTAGGTGGAAAGAGAAAAGAAAGAAAAGTGGGAAGAAAACTGGTAAGGACTGTTTATCATTACTTCTTCTTTTGGCACGTGAACATAAAAATTGGCTGACTATGAGGGAGATGAGTTACAAGAACCTATTAATAGCATCCACTTGAAGAGGTTCTATACTTAAGAGGTAGATGAAAGAGTATAAGATGGGAGAGTATCAGATGAGAAGAAAGCATCATTCTTTGAACAGTGAAAAGACATCCTCAAATAATAAATAGTGAAAAGAGATCCTGAAATAATCCAAAAACAGTGAAAAGTGATCCTAAAATAATCCAAAACAGTGGAAAAGAGATCCTGAAGAAATTCAAAAACATTGGAAATAATCTTGAGAAAAGAGAAAAAAGTGGAAAATTGAGCATGACGAAAGCAAAAACATTCAAATATGGATCTTGAAAAAATTATTATCTTGGTGAAAACCTGGAAAACAAGTGCCTTGGTAATAAATAAAAATAAATAAAAAGCATAAAAAAATAAAAAAAATTGAAAAAGATAAAAAGTGCCTTGGTGAAAACCTAGCAATAGGCGCCTTGGTAGCAAAAAAAGCAAAAAAAGAGAAAAAGAACAATAAACTCAAGTGGTGAAAACCTGGTAAACAAGTGCCATTTGACCCTTAGTTTTTTCCTAGTTGCATGGCCCATCTGCATCTTTTTTCCATCCATTGTACATATCCTTGAATCCATCATTTGTGCATAGTCATAATAAAGTCTCTGAGCTGCATCTTGCATAAACCAAGCTTTTGTCATATTTTGGAAGTTTGCCCAAGCCCAACACATTTCTTTTCAAATGGGGGCATTAATCCAAATCAGTGGATTTCATCAAAGAAGCAGCCAATTCACATGAATCAATGCATCAAACCACAATAGATAGACACTTGAACCTTTGATTTATATCATTGTTCGATTCTCATCCAATTTTTGACACAACATGATCCTTGACCTTCATTGACTTATTATTATCATGATTAAAATAAACAAAACCTAAAAGATCAAAATGGATGAAGTTCCATTTGAAATATGGATACAACAACAACATTAAGGTTTTTATGAGGTATTGAGTTTTCTTAAGTCATGTTTTTTTTAGTTAATTAGTGATGTTTCGACTAGAATGGCAGTGATGCAAGCATGGCATCTTTTCTTGATTTATGTGTGACTTTTTTAAGATTGCTTCTTTGAAGTATGTGATTTTGTTTAAGGACATGACCATCAAAGAGTCATCAAGGAAATTATTTATATGGAGGGGATTCAATATCTGTCTGTTTACGCAAAAGGATACCTTGGCGATTTAGATCTTCCATATCTTAATGCCAACATCCGCTTGCAACATTGAATTTGATGAAAGTGGTATTCATACTCCCGTGGCTAAACTAGTGAGAGTTGTACCGACTTCATGGTTGAAATATGAGGATAGCAGTATTCATATCACCATGGTTTTTCAAACTCACTAGTGGTGGTTGTACGTGCTAGAGGTACCACCAAAGCTCGATGATGAAAATTTAATCCCCACATTCTTTGCAGTAATGACAGTTAGTTGCGTTCATGTTAGGAGTTGTTTTTGCATAAAAGGATTTCCTGGGGTTAGGGAAAGAGGTTTGAAAAGGGTCAATATTATCAAAAAGTAAAGCTCTCTTTTAGGTTGAATATGTTGGACTTTAATTAAAAACATTGCATATCATTAATCATTAAGCATTAATCCATATTTATTATCTATTTAAATTTATTGCATAAATCATTAAACATTATTCATCAATCATTGTTCATCCATTAAGGTCCATTTATTAAAGGTATATATGGATAGAAAAGAACAAAAAAAATTATATTTTCTCATCTAGTTCCTGTGCATACCATTTTCATAAGCATCATTCAAAAGTATTAAATAACAATATTTTTATCACACATGTGCATCCATCTAAGTATTGTCATACATAAGTTTTGTAAATGCATAATCATATAGAAGTGTATCCATAAAGAATAAAAGCATAAAGTCCAACATATAATGACATCATAAAGATAATATGGAATCAAGAGAAAGATATGTATATCACAAAGCACTAATCAAATGTCAAACATCATGTCTATCAGTGTATACCAAGATACATAAACCAAAGGAGCATCAATAAATCTCGCTCATAATACATCACGGTACATCACAACAAGAGGGAGACTCATGATCAACTAGGGTCACCTCCTGCACCATCTGTGCCACCTGTTCCACTTGCATCACCTGTACCATCTGAGCCACATGTATCATTTGTACCTCTACCCACTGAAATACTAGAATCTTTCTGAGGCATCTAACTCATGCTTGCAACACTCGGTCTTAGTGCCATCATAGCCATAAAGCTCTGAATCATGGTAGCAACCTGATCAATCCGACTACTCATAGCTATCATCCCAGCCTGTAGAGTCTTGAAATCCCACGTAAGTGTGGCCATAGCCTGTGGAGCAATAGGAACTTGTGGAGCAATGGGAACATGTGGAAAAATCAGAACCTTTGGTACTACCAAAATCACCGAGATCACTGGATCCCGCTGAACCTGTCTGACATGTGCTAACTAAGCCTGTCTAGCTACTCCCTCCACCTCTAACCCTCACTCTGCCACCAATCCCTCCACCTCTCACCCTTACCCTCACTCTCCCACCACCCCCACCCCTCCTTAGGACTCTTTGTCTAGGTTCTCCGCCACTGCCTCTCCCCCACCTCTGGCTCCATCATCATCTGATGGATTATCAATATCAGGTACAGGCTTTGCTAGGTCTATAAAACTAGGGAATCTATGTCGAGTAAAACACTGAGTGTAATCTATTGACATCCCTACATCAACTATATGATCTAATATATACTAAACCATGTGATCCATCTGATATATCTCATCACATGCATATCTATAGTCCACCTATGGACCCCACATCGATCTCTCTGCCTGAACCCGAGCGTACAAAGCCAAGCCCTGTGGTAGATCCTATTTTCGGTCGTACTGTAGCATCACTTTGTAAAAATATAATCTCTCAATAATCAATGTAGATCGACCAATCATCCAGTGAGGTGCATACATATATGGTAACTCTGCATCATCCTCATGCCATGCCTTACATCCCAGGTAAGGTCACCACACAACCTGATCAATATCATCGAGCATCAGTTGCCAAAAATCTAAGATGGGTCTGGACAATCATACCCTCATACAAGTAATTGAAAGGCCATCCTAGATCCCTATGCCTAGCAGGGATCAACCGGGTGACTGGAATATGCTCCCATGTCCAGAGCTGTAAAAATACTGCACCCATTGATAGTGCAACACCACCTATGTAGACTACTTGATGAAACTAATGATACAACTGTGCATATACATAGGATCCCCAATCAAAGAGTCACAGATATACGATCATGTCCTCCAAAATGCGACCCCAACCAACTGTGAATCCATGACCTCAACAGTCTGACATCAAGAAACCTCCAATCAGGGAACCTAAGACTATAGGAAGAATGGGAAATGATACAAACTATGCCCAGGGTATTCTCTCATCACCAATGGTAGGATATGAGAATACTCATCTACATGTTGCACCATGATAGACCTGATCATAGTATACTAGCTCTCCTCGTGTGGGAATCCATAGCAATCTGTACACATCCTCTGATGTGATCATCATCTCTCCAACTGGCGAATGAAAGATATTATGGTCAGAGTTTCATCTCTCTGTCATATCTATAATTAAACCTTGGTTCATCTAGAATCGAGGCATATCATGCAAAAAGGACAGACCACATCGACCAATGACATGCCTCTCCTGAGTCGTCAGTTGATCGACCATATCTAGAGGCCACGGTGGTAGGCCCCAGATGTATACCTTCTGGAATTGAACCTGTTTTTTAATAAAGTGGAATCATATTAGTATCATCATTTTTATGGATCATCACAAGTCAATTAGGTTATCCTATCATCCTATTGCTCTTCTTGAGCACATCAAATTTTTTTCCTAACTCTATATCGTGAGAAGGGAGAAAAGCATCAGTTATCCTATCAACCTATTACGATTGACATCACAAAAATTCATCAAAATGTTGGAAATAACATCGCAAGCACTTGTTTTCCTCACATATCAAGCCTAATCAAGAAATCAATCGACCATGACAAGAAATCAAATAAGGGGACGATCAAATCAAGGTTCATTTTTCAAATAAGGCTACGCATTATTTCATGTGGGTGTACATGTCATTTCATATCATTATACGTGCCACATTGTATATGCATGAGGTAAAGAATGCTACCCATTATTTCAATCTTTGGAAGCGTCACATTAAGGTGTACGTGTTAGTTCTTCTTCTAGGCGACATTTTATCTATCTTATGCGCTAAACGAATTGGGTTTCTCAGCTAGGGTTTCCCACACGCTATTTAACCTATTATGCACACTAAAAATCTTTTGGGAAATGCATTTCTAAGTGCTATTTCTCTCTATCCTACATGCTACTTCTACTTGACTAGTGTATGCACTACTTTAACTATTGTACGCGTTACTTGGCAAAAAACTTAAAAACCTAATCTAATAACACATTTGAATGCTATTAGAGAGCAATTTTTTTTGAAATTGAACAAACGAAGAGGATTTGAGCACTTACAAGAGGTCCGTAATCTACAGGACGCTGGAATTTGTGCCCTCACTTGAACCTATGCTCCCTAATCAACACAACCATCACTATCAGTTTGCTAGTCTCTCAGAGCAAAAGTAAAGCTAGAAAGTGAAAATGACATGTAAAAATGACATTTTTACCCCCTTTTATACCTTTTTGACCTAATAAAGGGTATTTTTTACCTTAACCTAATCAAAAGGTTGAAATTTAATCATCAGGGCACCTTTTTGAAATGCTGGTTATCATAAATCAAATCATAATTGACCAATCACACTGATGTTCAAAATATTTTTCACATCAATTTTTCTTTCATTTTTTGAGTGGGCAAGATATTATCAGGATGTGAGATCAGTTAATTGAATTTGGGGTATCAAAATTTCTTTATCATCAGTGGGACATCTTAATTAGGTTATTTTTCACATCAGGGCATCACATCTGGGTTTTTCACCAAATCAGTTGCATCAACGAAGCAGTCATCAAATCCGATCAGACATCATTTAATCAACCATCAGAAATTCTTTGAACCAATGCGCTTCACACATCGATTCAAAGAGGGGAATTTGTAGACACCTAAATTTGGTCAAGCAAATCAAATAAAAAATAGAGTGAGAAAATCAAGAAAAATCAGATAATTAATTGAATAATCAAAGCCTTTGGATTAATTAAATCAAAACAATCAATTAATTATGTAATTGATATTAATTAATTAATTGTATAGTTGAAATCAAATTAATTCCAACCCATTCAAGGGTGCACATGGCTAAAACAATTCAATTAAACCATTTAATTAATTCCTAATATTTCTCAACCATCACATTCAATTTCAACCAATGGGAATTAAGAATGGAGCTCACATGGATCAAGCCCAAATTGATCCTCCATCACACATCTCGTAGTTGCATCTTGACCACTCATTTTCCCCCTTATTTAAAACAACCTTTTAAATTGCCTTAACCTCCGAGACAATTAACTCAACCGAACCCTAATCATGGTTTAATCAACTCTACCCCCTACCCTTGGGAAATCCTTTAAATAGAGTTCATTTGAGTGCAAAACATATCACACACATTTATGAGCTAAGCATCATCACTATAGGCATTTTGATTTGAGTTCATAGCTTCCATTTTGAGTTCAATTTGCATTTAGTGATCATCTTTGAAGCATTTTAGAGTATTTGAGAGTTAAATAGGCATAATCATAATCAAATAGCTTCAATTCTCATTTTAGGTCTATCATTAATGGATTCTTAAGATGAGAGCATACTATTTTCCTTCCTGGATAGAGAGCTATGAGATGCTTATTGTTGTATTTTCAATTCAATTAGATTATCATTGTTAAATTATGTTGAATTGATTAGATAACAAAATAATTTCATGAAGGTATGAATTTCATATACACATAAGCGGATGCCATTGCATATGTGGATGTGAGCTTGTCCCATACCTCCTTTGTTTTTGATTCATTTGCAACATTGAACAACACATTATCATTTAGTGAGAGAAAAATTGTTGCATGTTCCTTTTCATCAAGAGATTCCCAATCTTCGTTACTCATTATCGAGGGCTTCTTTTTTTCCCCCAAAGTGCAAGTGAAAGACTTTGCTTAATCAACAATGATTGCATCTATATCTTCCATATCCTGAAATTCTTCCTTGAGAATTTTTGTACCTTCGAATCTTCCATAGCTTTGGAAATTCTTTTCCAAATTCCCTATCAGTTGTTCAACCCGCTTTGATACCAATTGTGAAATTACGAAGAAATGAAAAAAAAGTAGTAACTACAGTAAGAATATAATTGCACACATAAACACAAGTATTTATAGTGGTTCACCAAATTGGGTACATCCACACTGAGCAGAGGAATTTACTATTAATCACTGATCAGATCTATATACAAAGATGCATATGCAACAATATATATAACCCAAAAGATAATTAGTTGAAAGGACACCATAAGGCGAGAAAGGACAAGGATGTCTATTGGCCTTCCAAGACTCAACATAATCAACCATGAAAATGCCTTATTTTATTGTTTTCTACATTATCCAGCCCTTTTTTGCTTCGAACTAAGCTATTTGTATCAATCAAATCCTATTCTTTTTAGTATTTCAAATTCAAGTTGGGTTTGAACTGGACAATCTTTACATCATTCAAAATTAACTATTTATGTATTTTTAATATATAAAGAATTATAAAATTACATTTTGCAGATTATGCTAAGTGCACTCACTAGATTGCTTCCTTAAAAAGAATGACCAATCAATGAAATGTCAATGTTGAATCAAGGATTCAATTCAAATATTGAATACAATTTGATATAAAAAGGCATGTTTTTAATTGTTTGACAATGAGAAAAGCAATGTCAAAGTTCACAAAAGATTCAAGGACATGCAACATACTTCTGAGAAAAAAATGCAGGCAAGAAGAGTTGATGTTTTCTTTTCTTCTTTGAAAGACCTGTATAATATTTAATATCTATAAATGAAATTTTGGTGGTTTGTGAAGGATTTGTATATCGTTAATATTTCCTCAATGAAGAATCTATATAAATATTTAATATTTGGATGCGTAGTTATTTTATGTTTGTATGTATTGTTTAATCTATTTAAAATGGGTAGTACACACATTCTAAATAGGTTACTTTTAGTAAAATAATTAGTGTATTTTAAAGTTGTTAAGCATTCTTAGTTCATCCATTTTTTATTTGATCAGTTTTCCAAAACATGTAAATAATTTGAATTTTTAAAATTCAAGTTTATATTCTTATAAACATATTTTAATTAATTATTCATATGTTAATTTGTATATTAATGTGTTGTATTAGAAGATAATCTCTAATTCATTTCAAATCATTTATCGTTTGTTTGAGGAATTGGAATTGGACTCAAAACCTTATTATCTCAAAATAGGGTTTTGAAGTTATGGTTTTGCATCTTCCGAATATAGTTGGACCGTTTGGTTGACCTGGAAGATGAATGAACCAATCCATCTTCTCCGTTTGGTTGCCAAGTTCAAAATTGGAATTGGAGCTGCTCCGCCTCAATAGCTTCACTTGGTAAGAGGATCGAGCGATTGAAGGATATAAGAGGATCGATCCCAATCCCCAATTCACGCAAAACCCACGGACTCAACAAAATTATAAAATGGGATTAAAAAAAAAACATAAAACCAGGTTTTGAAATTGTATTCCACCTATTTGGGTGGAAGATGCAAACCCTCATTTTAGCCTGAAATTGGAAGATGGAAACTATATTCGGGTTATTTTTTTAATGCGCCAAACGATGGATTTGAACCCAAAACTTGGTTTTGGGCATCAAATTCCAATTCCACCCCTCAAACAAACGGGGCCTTAGACATATAAACATAAAGAGAATATCCTTGTATAATTACGCCGAAGGCATTCCTTATGGCCCCGTTTGTTTCGCGGAAGTTGGGAGGAATTGGAGGTGCAACTTCCCATTTTCTCCAAATTTGCCGTTTGTTTGCCTAAGATGCAATTCAGGATTTGTGGGAGAAAACCGGGTTTCAACGCTAAAACAGGCGGCATCATCTTCCCACCGAATAGGTGGAATTTGGAATTAAACCTCGAATATGCAATTTTTTAAACCAAATTTGATGTGTCGTCGGGTCCGTGGGGAGGGTAAAATGGAATGAGCGGCGTGAATAGGGTTTTCCACTTCCATTTTCACCGCGTTTTCCACTTCTCATTGCATTTTCCACTGCGAGTTGCATTTTTGCAGCGCGAGGTAAGGTTTCATACTGTTATTTTTGTTGTTGAAATGTATCAGAAGAACGGTTTCATACTGTTATTTTTGTGCCTATGACAATAGCAACTCAATCTTGTTTCATACTGTTATTTATTGGCCATTCATACTGTTATTTATCAGCCATTCTGGGGGATTCAGAACTAGGGTACAGTCTCTGTTCATACTGTTATTTATCAGCCATTCTGGGAGATTCAGAACTAGGGTATAGTCTCTGTTCCAATATGTTGTTATTTATTTATTTAAACATAGAACAAAGAGTCTAATAACGTTCAGATCTAATAAAAACCTAATTTGATTTATAACAGTAGCAAGACAAGATCTGGGAATAGAAAGTTGGAATGAAACTAGGCTACACAAAGGAAAACTGAGAAATGGAGTAGAAATACTTGAAAAATCAATGTGATATCTGAAACTAGAAATGGGTTTAGAAGGTCTTTTTGGCTGCTGTCTGACACACACCAT
>MU227196.1:164314-175966 GCA_018584345.1 Thuja plicata | reverse complement strand
ATATATATATATATATATATATATATATATATATATATGATTGTTATATAATGAAAATATTAGCATTAGAATCAAAGTTTTTAAGTGTTTGTTTTCAAGAACTCTTTAGTCACCATATTACAAAAGGTTGTATATGTTAGGAGATTGAATATTATTACATGTTAATTACTAAATTGAATATATATTTTAAATTTTAGTTTAATCTATGTAAAATGTGGCAAGATATATCCTTCTCTAAGTATATAGATTAAATTAAAATTTAAGGTATATAGGTAATTTAATAAATCAATTAGACTTAATTCAAATTTGGAAGTTTTGGTAGAACACTCATTTTTCTTCAAAGATAACTCTGTTTACCTATATTTCTTTAAAAAATAGTTATGCTAGTTAGATATTATTGTTAGGAAACAATTTAAATAAAAAAGGAAAGTACCAAACAAAAATAAAAATGTAGCGTCTATAATGTTATTAAATAAAAAATTAAACATTTCCATATCTCTCAACTTACTTTATATAGATTGTTTAAGCTATATATGCCAATAGGTCATTTTAAAACATCTTTGGAAGGCAAGGTGTTTTGATGTATTTTCTAGCAACTATTTTCATGAAACTATACTTTAAGGCTTTACTCTGAGATATGTTTTTAGGTAGCTTTTTTGTTTGGTTTTAGTATTTGTATTCTATTTAACAATCTATTGTACCTTCTATGCATTGTAAATTTGTTTTGTTCAATAAAAAAATGGTATACATGCTAGTAACACTTAATTTTACATAGAAATATAATTCTAGATTTATTTTATTTTTATAGTTTAAAATAACTATCATTAATGTTGATTTCTTAAACAAATTTATTAAGACATTAGTAATTCAAATCCTAATAATATTTGATTTCACATACTAATAGAAATCTAGAATATTTTTTTTTCCAAAATATTTATCATTAATGTCGAATTTATAAACTAACATGAAGACATAAATAATACAAACTAATCCCAACCCTAAACTTTATCCTAGAACCTTATTTTATAAATAATATAATATAATATAATAATAAAATTATATAGTATAATACAATAAAAATATAATATTATAATATTATAATCATAATTCTACTAATATAACTATGTATGTATATATAAATACATATATGTATATGTATACATAGATACATATGTATGTATATACATGTATATGTATATGATTATGCATATGCATATGCATTTGTATATGTATGTGAGTGTACACACATATACATATATAATGATTTGCAATCTTATTTTCATCTTAAACATAATTTTAATCATAAATCTAAGTGTGAAACTAATTATGTTCCACCTCTAACCTTAACCCTAACATTAGCTTTGAATTACAAATTTCCTTTTTCTAAAAATAAATATATAAATATATAAATTTTTTATTTTTTAAATAAGAAATGAAATATCACAAAATTAAAATGTTAAACTTCATCTTGACTATGACATTAATGGAGATATAGATATTTGAGTGGTGAAACATAAATATTGTACTTATAGGAGGTTCAAGAGATCCCTCGATATGATATTAAAGGTAAAACTTAAATGTATTTAAAGATTATATAATTAGTTATAAAATAATTAAAATCTAAATTATTTAAGCATTATTATTAGTACTTGTCATTAGGCAAATACTATTGCAATGAAATTTGTTTAACTAGTTATTAAAAAAATTATTTCCACTAATTGTAAACAAGCATTTTCTATATTTATAAAATTTCCTTTCTTTTCTTAAGTGTACATATGCATTTTTAAAGTTTATAAATCTCAAAAATTATTTCTCTTCCTGTTCATTGGATAATTCCTTTGAGGTCTTATACACGACTTTTTTGGATGCAAGGCACGATCTCCATTTTTTCCTGTTGTTTTACAGGATAATGGTTGTAGTTGTTCCTTCCAACTTCTCTTACAACTTTGTTGTCCCCTCATTTTGTGCTTTTTGTTTATGTATTTATGCTACATTGGACTTCATTTACACTTCATTTCTTGTCGATAGTAACCGATCTCTGCAGATAGAAAGTGTAAGCGTTACTATTGTGTTTTTTTTTTTTTCTGAAAATTTATTTCTTATAGTTTTCTACATATTCCTGTATAAAATTTTATATTTGTATGATTTCAGAAGCATAGTGTAATTTTCCTTCACCTCATTCTAAATACACAAAGGGTTTTGGTTTATATTTTGTTGTCATAAAAAATCCTACTGTTAATGATAGTGTAAAATACGGATAAACACCACATTTAGCTTAACCTTTTAATGGGTACCCTAGGTTTGCAAATTTTTTGCATATCTACATATGTGGATTACATCTTTTGATTGCAGAGAAATAATGAAGGGCAGAAACAAATACACAAATTGGTGACGATAGCATTTTTTCTATCATTTTTTGAACATAAATTTTAGGATTGCTTGAAAGAGATCTTATTTAGCTTTCGTATATGCCTAGGGACCTATTGGCCAATTTTTGGGAATTGAGTTTTTTCCCCATAAGGCCCTTCAAATGATTAACCAACGCTTCAACGTCTACATAAAGCATACAAAAATTCATAAAAAACTAGAAAATTTAACCCATATTTTGGTCAAAATGTTATGTAGGACCCGTGAAAGCGCATTTGCCACTTTAAGCAACTATTTAGTTTTAAAAAGAATCGATTCAACCATATTTATCAACTTTTAAAGTTCTCAGCAAACCCTAAAATAAAAGTTTCTAGTAATTCTTGACTTAAGATTTCCCTCTTATTCGTGGGCATGAAGACTATTTGGCTTCTCAATTTTTATACAATTTTTTTTGAATTAATCCAGTAAACATCAAACTGGACACAATTTAGATTTCTTTTTCACCCTATATATATATAATTACTAGGGAAAATTGAATTATCTATAGCTAAAAGTGCAATATATAGCATCCTTTAAAACAAAAAATAGAAGAATTGGGTAGAAAAGAAATAGGGAAAACTACGCATGAATGATCTTGATAGTGGTTTTCATGTTAGGTTGAGACCAATTGTAAGCAAAACAACTGGCCGACCCAGCTAGAGTTCTCTCTAGAATACTTCTTAATTTACTATTCGAATGCTCTATTTCTTTTAAGATGTGCAGTCCATTTGTTTGTTAATCAAATACATAATATGTTAACAATGTTTGCAAGAATTATTTCATTTCATTTGAAATAGCTAGCAGTGTTTCATTCTTTGTATGTTTTTATACAAATCCTTGCCAAAATCTTTATGTGTTCATGAACAAGTAGTAAAATTCATCCCTATTATTTAAAGACTCTAAACCCGTGTAGGCACACCCTTCATATAATCCTCAAGAAATGTACAATCAAATCCTACATATTGAATTGCCTTCTGTTGTATGTGTATGAATGTTGACCTCTAAATCAGCCACAACACAACATAGTCATTGCTCAATCGTTGAATCACAAAGATGAACATGAATTGCTCATTCCACAATATCGATCGAATTGACCTGTTGCCTCCTATTTAGTTGGGGTGTTTAATTACTCTCAGAATGAGATCCAACAACCATAGACCATTGCTAAAATGGAGGATTTGAAAGCTTTGAAAATTGAAATGAAATTTATTCTATATGAGAGATGCAATTATAATCTAGGAATGAAGATGCAGATTTTAAGCTAAGAAACTTGAAAGAGATAATAGAATTAAACTACTTGATAAATAAACAAACTAAATTGAGATGAAGAATGCCATTAAGCTAAATGAGATTACAGTAAATATGCAATAAAAGCTTGGAAATATGATAGAATTGAGACAATAATTCACTATAGTTCTGGTACTCTAAAATTGCCCTCCCAAATGAAGGAAAGAAGGTCCATAATATAGAAAAGCCTGAAGAGAGGATGAAGATTTTCTTGGGAAGAAATGACTGACTCTTCATCCTCATGGAGGAAGGTGAGACAAATATGAAGGAATTATTTAATTAAATAAATGAATTATTGCCACATGGGTGGCTTTTCACATTGTTTGAATTATTAAATTCAAGTGAGGATAATCCATTCAAATAACCAAATAATATTTAATTCCCTTGATGTGTATTAGTTAAAGGGGGTGGGATTAAGTGAATGAAAAATCTGAAAGCGAAAATGACCGAAATCAAGTAGAACACAAAAATTCGTAATAAGTCACGAAGCAGAGTCTTCAAAAAATTAGGGCATTTAGATTTGGGCTTTTTTTCAAACAATGAGGTGGCAGAAAATGATACCAATAACACTAGTTATTCGGGGTATTGTTTTAACTGTTGGATGTATGGCCACAGAGTGACCGATTGTCATCAAACACATGTAAAATCACCAAGCCCTAATTATGAGCATCTTAAACCATTCATCGCCAAGCAAAAATAGAGGAGTTTGGAAGAAGGCAAGATTTCTAAAGATGAGGTGAAACAAAAGAAGATAGATCTCCTGGAAAATGAACTTACCTTGAGATCTAGGGCATGCACAGAAAGCAAAAGCAAAGATTGCAGTGGCAATCGAATTCCAAAAATCTTCACAGTTAATGATTTGGATGGTCAGCTTAACAAATTTTCTAAAACTAAGTATGCACTGCGTAATTTGAGTATTACCGGGGTTGAGAGGACCCTAGAGTCCAGGACTGAACCAGTCAAACATCCCGATGATCCTCATTATGCCTTGAGGAGAGGTGGACCCCGGGAATATAAGGCCAAAGGAGCATGATTGGAAAGTGGTTAAAGGGAAAAAGAAGGTAAGATCTCATACCCTGGATAATAAGAGTACTGTGATTTCACTAAGAAATTCATTTGATTCATTGAGAATAGAGAAGGTTTCTTCAAAAATTGGCAAATATTCCCCACCCCATATACGCAATAAGGGTTTGCAAAGGAAGGGAAATCTCAGGGATGAGTGCCACAAGCACATAGCTTTTCTTGGATCAAATCCGAAACACATCCCACCTTCCCTTGTTAAAACCCTGAGTTCCCATGCAGGGTTGGTCACTAATGGGAAGAATTTCAATCATCCTAAATCTAAGACTCTTCCGCACAATGGCAATTACTACTCTCCTCCCCATCGGCGTTTTGTTGGTAAGTATCCAAAGAAAACGCCCAATCAGATCTCTACTGAGGTAAAAGAGTTGCAAAAAAAGGTATCCTATTCTGTTTACACACCGCCACATAGGAGGAACTGTACTCATTTGCCTGATCTCAATAAAGCTAAATTTTTTTCTAACTGTGATTCTAACAAGATAATTTTAGAGGATGAATCTATAGCACAGAAACATAGATATTATGAAGACACAAGTATTTTTGTCCGATGGAAAGGAGTAGGAGCTAGCATTCTGGACATCACAGAGGCCCTAATAGCAATGCTCCCCAGCGAGGTAAGTATTACTGCCCTTATTGATTCTTTCTTTCTTATAGATTGTAAGAAATCAAAAATTAAAAAGAAATTATTAGACAAACATAACCTGAAATTCAGACATGAATCCTTTTTCGTAGCTAATTGGATGCCTTTGTTCAATCCATTATATTTAGAAAACTTTGAGGTAGAGAAAGCTATTTCTCTTAGAAACTCACCAGTAGAACTCTCAAATATAGATATTGTTAGTAAAATAGGCAATAAAATCAGTAAATTTATAAGAATTAGTGACACTGTACCTAATAAAATAGATAAAAATATCATTGTTAAGATGAAAATTCACCAGAATTTTATTCCTCATATTAGTCTATGTTTCAATGCTAACACAATAATCATTAATCCAAGTATCACGGAAAATTTCTTAGAATCTAATTATAAAAATAATATTAGCCATCTGGATGATATTATGGAATCCAAGAAAATATCTAATCTCTTAAACAAAAGAATGGATGTAAATATTAACCTGCTTCCAGACAAAGGGGGTTTCTCTATCACTAAAGTAAGGGAAATTAGTACAAAAATTCTACCCCCCCTACAACTTTCCAATTCTCCTTGCAAGCTTACTCAGGGAACTGAGGTCACCAGCAGCCAAGTACCAGTTGCTGAGGCACCATTATTAATGAATTTGGAGAGTGTTTCCCCTCATGTCATACCAGGTGTAATCGACAACTGTGATTCTCTGCTAAGAGAACAGTCAAAGGTTAACCTAGGTCTTGAAGGGAGTGAAATCCTACCAGAAACTACAGAGAAGTTGCCACCCCTTGATTTCGTAGCTCAGTCTGATCCCATGGGGTTTTTGGCTAAGGACTCAATATGCACCAAGGATAACTTGCTAACCATCAAGAATAGGATCCCTTTAGAGGATTCACCACAAGAAAAATCCTCTGAAGAAGAGCAATGCAATAGAGAAGTTAAAATTATAACAGATTATATAGGGGAGACCGTAATAGATGAACTCATGGACCTATCTATAAGTGAAATTTGTGATGAAGAAGAGTTGAGATATCAAAAGGATGTCTTAATAAGAAAGATAATGTCTCTCAGAAATTTTGGAGAGGAAGATGTTGTTCAAATGAAGTTCCAAAATAAGGATGAACTTACAAATCCTATAGAACTAGAAACTCCTAATAAAACCTCTCCTGTTGACCTGGAAAAGATGATAGAGTCATATGGTCAAGAGACCATAGATGTTGAAGATGCTCTCATCGAGATAGATAGAGGGTATGGAGAAGATGCACAAACTGATTTCCCAGTCTCTTCTCCACTTGTGAGAGATAATGCAGAAAACAACACATAAAACATTGATGGACTATTTGGTATCTCAAATGTAGATAGACATCTTGGAATAGCCATCAATATGGAAGGATTGTCCTCCCCCAATATCAACAAGATCAAAAAGAAAAGAGGGAGGAAATCATGCATAGAGCTTAGGAACATAGCAGGCAGCACTGAAAATCAAATGAAGATCTCTGACTTACTGAACAACGGGAAGGGGAAGTGCCTTCCCAAGGAGCAATGAGAGTGACATCTTGGAATGTTAGGGGCTTAAATGCCCCTAACAAACAAAGAATCGTTAAGAGTTATCTTAAGAAGTTTGATTCAAAAATTATAATTCTACAAGAAACTAAATTAAATACTGACGAAAGCACAAGATTTAACAAAAAACTTGGCATATGGAAATTATAATTTGTACCAGCAGTGGGTGCATCAGGAGGCTTAGTAGTCTTATGGGACCCTCATAAAGTTTCAACCTTAGTCTTTTCTAGCAACGGTTACTGGATGGTCCTGAGGATTTCCAGCCTCAAGACAAATCTAAAATTTAATTTGATCAACATTTATGGACCTATCCAAAACATAGATAAAAGAAGGGTTTGGCAGGAATTCCAATACATACTACAATCAAACATAGGAGAGACACACATCCTAGGTGGAGATTTCAATGCTATCTTAAACACTAGTGAAAATTTTGGAGGGTCAAAATACATCTCCCAATCTCAAAAAGATTTCTATAAATGGGTCACAGACAATAACCTAATTAATATCAATACTATTAACGGATCTTTTACCTGGAACAATAGAAGATTGGGCTTTAGCCACATAGCGGAAAAATTAGAAAGATTTTTGTTTAGTGGAGAAATAGATAAATTTGATCAACTTTTAACCGCAGAGATTCTCCCAGATGCAAGATCAGATCATTTCCCCATTAGACTTACAATTACCAAAAATTGTAAACCCAATAGAAACCCATTTAAATTTGAATTTATGTGGTTCCAAGATCAGGACATCATCAATCTTTTAGAACAATGGTGGAATCAAACGACAGTTGAGGGGTCTAAGATGTATAGCCTAGTTACTAAACTCAAAATTATTAAAAACAAAGTCTTGGAATGGAACAAGAATAAATTTAACAACATCTTCGAGGAAAATATTTAGACCGAACAGGAGCTAGAGAATCTTAATAACTTAGTCATAGCCCATGGCATGAATGAAGCAAGATATCTAAAGGAAAAAGAACTCATGACTAAATATAATGCAATTTTACTTAAGAAGAAATATATTGGAAACAAAAATCTAGGGAAACTTGGCTCAAAGAAGGATATAATAACACTAAATTCTTCCATAAATCAACCAACCTAAAAAGAAACATTAACATGATTTACAGGATTAAAGATGAGAGGGGGCATCTCTTGGAAGATCCTAAAGACATTGCAGACTGGATCATAAAATTCTACAACTCTCTTCTTAATAATTCAGAAGTGGTTAACCTTCATGCACAAAATGAAATGCTTAGGGCTATTCCTAAGCTAATATCAGATGAGGATAAAATTATGATCAATAGTAAATTCACCTTGGAAGAAGTAAAAACCGTTGTATTCCAAATGAAGCCAGACAAAGCCCCAGACCCAGATGGCTTTTAGGCTGGTTTCTTCCAAAAATACTGGCACTTTATGGGAACCGACATTTGGCAAGCTGTGGAGGCTACCAGGAACTCCGGTGCTATCTTATCAGAAATTAACAATACCTTTTTCGCTCTTATTCCCAAGAAAAATGAATGTAATGACCCAGGGGATTTTTGTCGTATATCACTTTGTAACACTATTTATAAAATACTATCAAAATGTCTGGCAAATAGACTTAAAAATCTCCTCCTAATTTTAATCTAAGAAGAATAGACAGGCTTTGTAGCCAACAGATCGATCTTAGATGGCATAGTCATCACCCAAGAACTATTCCATACCGCACAAGCTACCAAGGAACCGAGTATGTTCATAAAAATAGATATTCAAAAGGCATACGACAAAGTCGATTGGAGATTCCTATGTAAATGTTTGGAAGCCTTTGGCTTTTCCAAGCAATGGATCAATCTCATTTTCAAATGTATCTCTACTCCCAAGATCTCTGTCCTTGTTAATGGAACTCCAGAAGGTTTTTTTGATTTGTCTCAAGGTATTAGACAAGGCAACCCGCTATTGACCTTCCTTTATGTTATCATGGCAGAAGCCTTGGGAAGAACTATCACAAAAAAACAGACAGAAGGTAGGATTAAAGGTCTAAAAGCTGCAGATAATATTCCATACATAACCCACCAACAATTTTCGGATGATACAATCCTTCCAGGTTCTGCCAATTGTCAAGAGGCTATGGCCTTCAAAGATGTCCTTAACCTATACATGAAGGCCTCTGGTCAACAAGTCAACTCTCAAAAATCAGAGATCTTCTTCATTAATACTTCACCTAATTTGGAAAAGCAAATCTGTAATACCCTTGGTTACAAAATGGGTAACTTTCCGCATAAATATCTAGGTATAGATTTAGATAAGGGCCAACAATCTTCCAAACTTTGGAAACAAGTACTAGCGAAAGTTCAAGATAAGAAAAGATCTTGGAAAGGTAAGTGGCTTACCAAGCCTGGTAGAACCATAATGATTAAGTCAGTTTTGACTACCATTCCAATGTATCAGATGTCTATCCTCCCCCTCCCTATTAATGTCAAGCATAACTTAGATAATATGTTAAGAGAATTTTATTTGCAAGGTTCATTTAAGGAAAAGAAATTGGCCTTAATCAAATGGGATAACCTATGTAAACTAGTTTCTATGGGTGGTTTGGGTATAAAGAACCTCTTGTGGAAAAATTGTGCCCTAGGTGCAAAGCTTGTATGGAGACTCTTCAAGGAACCTAATTCTAAATGGGCTTCAATTTTACTTCACAAATATATCCTAGAGGCCGATCCCATTAATATTTTCAGGGCTCAATCTCATGTTAAAGGCTCGTGCATCTGGAACTTCATCAAAGACTCTATAGGTATTATTAGCAAGTATCTCACATGGGATGTAGGCCTTGGGGATCATGCTCTATTTTGGGAAGACTCCTGGTCAGGCTTCCCCTCGCTAAACAAGGAGGGATTCTCACTGAAATTTATCAAAGCATGCAAAGATAACATTGGTATATACCTAAAGGACTATATTGGATTAAACAAGGACTATGATTTAATTTTGAACTCCGATGGATTGCCTTCAAAACAAGAAAGTCAGAATTTACTCAGTATTATCAAGGATAGAAACATCACAATCAAAAATAGATTAGACACCCTCTTATGGGTAGGTTCCAATAATGGGATATACTCAGTAAAAGATGGCTACAAAACCATAATCCGTGAGAAACGCTTGGAAAATTTAGATATTCCCCTTAATCTTTGCTAGAACAAAACCTGCTTACCTAAGGCTGGGATGTTTTTATGGGCTGCTCTGCAAGATAGAATCTTAACTTCGGATAGGATTCGTAAGTTAGGATTTGAGGGTCCTTCAAGGTGTCCCTTATGCGAAACCCAGGAAGAGAATGTGGACCATCTTCTATTGAACTGCCCCTTTACCCAGAACTGTTGTAAGTGGTTACAACAGTCTCTAGACTGGAAGTCACCTTTTCCTTCAGACCTGTTGGGCCTTCTTAAAGCATGGCCAGCTCTCTATAAAGACAATCTCTATATGGACATATGGACTATTTCCCCCTCTATCCTAGTTTGGGAAGTTTGGAAGGAGCGTAATAGAAGGATCTTTACTGACCAAAAGCTGGATTGGAAAAACATCGTTAATAAAATTGAAGCTTCAATAACGAAAACTATCAATAGCAAAATTTGCAATAATACATGTTACGAGGACTCCTTTAGATCCTGGGATAACAAGATCAGACTAAAATGGACCTCACTAAACATATCGACACTTTTTGGTAGAGGAGGTATCAAAGAGAAATCAGATAGATTTAATTGTATTTGGATCCCTCCCGATGAAGGCTGGGTCAAGTTAAACTTTGATGGGGCATCCAGAGGCAACCCTGGGGTAGCAGGCATTGGTGGGATCATCAGGAATTGGAAGGGAGAAACTATTACTAAATATGCTTACCCCATCAAACCCACTACGAACATGGCAGAGTGCCTTACTGCTCTGGAAGGCCTCAAGATTTGTTAAAAACTCAATTTTTCAAAATTAACGATCGAAGGTGATTCTCAAATTATCATTAACACCATAAGAACCAAAAAGACTCCCAAATCGATTATCAACTCTAAGATTAAAGAAATTAACCTTATTCTAGAGTCCTTCCCTGAGGTTGTTGTTAAACACACATACCAGGAAGGTAATTCTAAAGATGATTCTCTAGCTAATTTAGGTGCCAATGGTATCTCTATTTTGGAATAATTCATTTTTACCTAACTCTTTCTGCCTATCTGATTATTCCTTTCTTCCCTTCTTACTTTCTTTCCAAGATTCTCCTCATATTTTGGAGCCTCCGAGTGGTTGTCCTGGCCTCGCTTGTCCCCCCTGCCACCCGCTAGCTAATGATTACGATGATGGCTCCCTTTTAGAGTAGGTGTTCTTGTCACCAGTTTTCGGCATTTTAGCTTGACCACATGTGAACTAGGTACCTACCCCCTGCTTCGTGCTACGTTCTATACATGTGACCTACTCTCTCGACCCCTCCAGATGCTTTCGGTATCTTCTAGATGCGGCACTCGTTCCCTTTCTCCTTTTACTTACTTATATTGAGGCATCCTTTCTTCCACCAGATGTACTTTTATGTGAGCCCCTACCTTCATGAAGCTCTATCCTCTTTTTCCCTTGGCTTCACCATGGAAACTAAGCTGACTACGTTCAATTCAGGTGGGTACAGAGCCATGGCATTCAGGGGCAATTTTTACATATATAAATTTATACATACTATTTTATGTATAC
>MU227196.1:100905-150097 GCA_018584345.1 Thuja plicata | reverse complement strand
ATATATATATATATATATATATATATATATGGTCTACTTCGCTTCTGTACATGTATATCCTTATATATATCTTTCCTATATACATTTCCCCCTTGTTTTTGACACAAATGCCAAAATATATCTATATGGTAATACCAAAATAGGATAGGAAATCACTATGTACCTTCAAAATATAAGACAAAGTATTGTCCCAATTATCCTGCAACACCTTTAGGACGTGCAATTCTATCTGTATCTCTACTGATAGCTCCATCATAAGCTCAACAACTAAAAAGTTGTTGTCATGAATAAGAGTCTTGGCATGAGCTATATGCTTCTGCATTACATCCATGTGTGGAAGGAGTTGGATCTACATAGCTGTGAGAGATTCTCTTGTCCTTGCTTCTTCCCTTAGTAATTTAGCCTGCATGTTTGTCAGATACTTAATTTTCACAAAGTGTGCTAAACTCAAACTCGGGTTAAGTGCCAACTGATTTGCACTTTCCTTCAGATCTGTATCTAACTTTTTTAGCTTTGTCTTGATTTCCATGGTGAATTTTGAAGTATCACTTAACTTTACAAATAATGAAGCAACATTATTTATAGTAGTTTCTAGAGATCTAATGAGAGAATTTAGCTTTACTAGATCAATTGCAATCTTGCTTGCAACATTCTCTAGAACTTTGTTCTCAAACTTCCTTTCTGCCTTCTACAATAGTTTTTCTTGACCACTTAAATCTTTATTGAACTTGTGGACTATGTTTACAATTTGATCCATAATAGAATCACTCTCATTTACTTCTACTTATAGTGCATCTAGGAATATACCTTTTATGTCCTCCAAAACTCTGTTTCTCTTCTTTTTTGCTCAGAGCTTTTGTTGTGTAGCCCTTTTCTTCCATAGCTCCCCTAATATGTCCATCTACTCCATTGTAAAGTTGGATAGATCCCAATTTGGAGTCATAATATCTTTCTCAAGATCAATATCATCAGTATTTATTTCCATTCCTTTTCCACTGTCCTTAGGATTGGGTGAAGGAACAATTTCCTTACCTTTTCCACTATCATCCATATCCTTTCCTTCCTCAGTTTTCTCCTCAGTATTCAGTTGGAATAGGTCATTTATATTTTCTGCACCAACTATAGGGTCTGAATCAACTCTAGCATCAATTCTCACTGAAGGAATATTCATAGTTTCCTTCTGTGACTCAGTCAAGCTTGGCCCAGTAGTAGGTGGAGCTTGGTGCTTGGTCCCTACTAGTCCAAATGTAGATTCAATAGACTTATCTTTTCTCGAAGATAGGATGATATGTATAGGTGATTGGGACAAGGATGCCATTACCTCTACTACTATCTGTTCTGCATTGGATGCTTTAATAGATTCTACCTCAGGTAAATCTACATCATCAATCTTTTCCTTGGGGTCTGTATTTGGTACTTCTGTCTTGTCTTCTTCCTTGATTTCCAAGATTGTGTTCCATATCTTTGTTGCAGCCTGCACCACATCCTCTATCTTCTTGTTTAATATCTAAAAGGTACTAAACCTTGGAGTGTGATTGCTTTCATATTTGGTCATGGCCTTTTTTACCTCTTTGTTTTTCATAGTAGGCATGACTTGCCTCAAGTTATGTTCTCTAATATATTTTTATGTTCAGACTACATTGATCTAGGGAATAGATATTGCCTTAAATAAGTCTTTAGTCATGTGACACTTCAATTTAGATGGATCATACTTCTATCTTGTCATATTCTCTACAATTGCTTCCTCAATCTGCTTATGTTCATCCTTAGTTCTGGAAGCATATTTCAGTGATTTTAGAGAACTCATACCACTACCTTTTCTTAGGTCTTTAATTTTCTTCTCAAATTTAGGTGGGGGCTTCTTTAATGTGATTTATTCTTCTTCATCTTCCTTTGGCAATATGAGTTTCCTCCTAGATCTTCTGGGTTTGCTGGTAGTGAGAACATGGGTAGGGGCCTTAGGTGTTTTCTTGGGGGTCTAGCCTCTTTTTCTTCTTAGGAGGCTCTACTTCTACCTCTTCCTCTTTCTTTTCAGATACACCATCTTCTATCTTAATTTCATTTTCTTTTCTTACTAAGATAGAAGGAGGAGAGTCTGAAGTCTTTCCATACTTCTTTCCAAAATGTTCTAACCTCTTCTTTCCTCTTTTCAGAATCTTAGGAATCTCAATCTCTATTGAAATTATGCTCTTGGCTTCTTCATATGTACCAACATATGGTGCTTTGGGGTCAACATACTAATTCACAAGAGCCTCAATGATGTTCTTGGTCTCATCTATGTTAACCTCATATGCAAGAGGTTTCACCCATGCAACCCTAGGTCTGACTACTTGAATATAAAATTTATCACAGTCAACTAGGAAAAAAACATCATCCTTGTGGTCTTCAACCAATTGTTTAGGAATTCTATACCTATTCTACATCTTCTGTCTGAATTCTTCAAAATATGCATCCATGATGCTCTCAAATAGTCTCCTATTTCAACTATGAAATCATTTATTTGATATATTATGGGTCTGTCCTTCTTCCAAACAACTGTGCCTTTGGAAGGGAAAAAATTCTGAATGTAAAAGAATATGCAGACCAAAAGTGAACCAAACTTAAATGGATTGGTCTTTGATGCTCGGATGCTTTCCATGTTCTTGCTCAATTGGATGAGTTGCAACTCGGCAAGGTCGAATGAGAGGTTGTTCTTGACCACCTTGTATGCCAATTCCATAGCCTCACATGGTACATTGTTAGGTTGACTAGAACTGTAGATTTTTTGAGCAATAATATGAATCCCAAACTTCAATTCCATGTCTATAACTCCATTTAATCTCATGCCTCTTCCATGCCACTTGGCAAAAGTATTCTTAGATAGGTCATCCCGAGGTAGGGTTTTGGTAGCTTTAGAATTTTCCAACATAGGATACCCTATAACATGGTGTACCATTATCTTGGTAATCTTCCATGGTTTCTCTAGCCATAGCTGCATGCCATGAAAATGGCTCAGAATAAACCTAATCCACTTAATCTAGAAATTATGTGGCATATGCATGATATGAGTCAAACCATTGAATTTTAGGTGTTTATGTTTTCGCTTCAAAGAGTTTATCATATGCATTATTCATTTCTAATTTGCCTATTTGTTGAGTTGTGCAATGATATAAGGCTTGGATTTCGTTGATCAACAATACCTTTGGAGGAATTAGGGAATGAGCTACCATCGGGTCTATCTCCTCTACTACTGTTGGATGAAGCTTAAAATTTGGAGGTTCACAGATAGAATTCCTAACCAACATCTCAGATCCTTTGTTAACCTTGCTTCTAGATGTAGATGCCATTATGCTCAGAGGTTTGATAAAACTTCACAACTTAAAGTTTTCAAACACAAATTCAAACTGAATCGCTTAAGGATCTAAATCGCTCTGCAAACTGTAAAATTTGTAAACAATAACCTTTCCAATTAATCTTTTATAAGAGATTTTACCATTGGGTTTTCATTAAATGCTTTGTACATAGTAGCTAACATAGCTCAGAATGAAGCTTGGCGGAAGCTATCTTTTGCATCCACAAAACTATACAACCCGACTTAACTCGGTTAAGCCTATGTAACTCGGGTGTTACTGAGATCTTGACTCTGTTAAAATTATAACATGTCCTAGTGCATCAATATGCTGATTTGGACTTACTATCATGTCTGGAACTGATGTAGGATGGCTTGTATGCACAGTTCTAGTAGTCTTCTTGCATGTTTATTTAGAGATGCTAGATCCACCCAATTCACTGCTTTGGGTGCCATTTGATTCTTCATTGTTTTGATCTAAACTCTCAGGAGATTTCCTTACCCACTGCTGATTCATCTGAGTTCTAATTTGTGATATTTTTTCTTTTCCTTTCTCAAAGCTAGTACCTAATTTTTCTCTGTTCATGCAATTCTTGCTTAGATGACCGAGTTTTTTACATACATAACATCTCTTAGTAGGATTCCTTTTTCTGAGATGAGTCTTTACAAAATTTGCACCAATATGCCCATATTCACCACAGTGACAACATCTACTCCATGTGTTGTAATCCCAACCAAAAATTGCTTTAGCTAGTTGTTCAACAGTGTTCCTTTACATAGTTCTGCACTCAGAGGATTTGTGACCGTGTTTGTTACAATTGAAATATTTTCCTTCAAAATTAGTTTTCTCAGTACATTCACTTTCTCTATGTGCATGTTTGTTGCATTTGTAGCATTTACCATTAAACTTTGATTTTCCATTGCTCCAACATTTGTTTGTTGTGTGCCTTGACTTGCCACAATGATTACAAGTAGGTTTGTTATTCCTTTGAGTTCCTTGCTGTGAGGATTCACCTCATTCAATATAACCTAATCCATTCTGTCCATGATGTCTGATTTGATTTTTCTCTGTCAACTGATCCATGCTTCCCCGTGAATTCATCATACTCTCATTGGTTTGTTTTTCAGTATTGAGATAATTCTGCAGTCTTTCATTTTTTGTCCTCAGATTAATAACTTCTTGATTTACATTATTGATTTGATTTATCATATCTTCTTGCTGAAGTGACAAATGATGGATTTCATTTTCTTTTTCTTCTAATCTTGTACTCAACAATCTTTTATCTTCTTGTGCCATTTCTCTATCATTTTTCTGCTTGATTCTTTTGTTCCATCACTTCAAATATTCTGACTAAATAAATTTCTTGTTCTCTTTTCAACTTTCTGACTTCTTCATGTTGTAGAGGTCTAATATCATCCTTATATTAATTTAATTAATATTCCCATTGTAACACCCCAAAATTGGTATCTTGCAACCCTAACCAATTTTGTTACATTTGTCATTCTTTTGGATCATCAAAGTCCTATTGTACTAGGCAATTTTGAGTTTTAAATGACTCTACTCGACCTAAGTGTCAAATGTAGAAAATCCTAAATCTACATTAATCATACATTATATTTAGTTCCTAAATATCTATTGGCTAAACAAACCCTATGATTGAATTAATTATAAAGTCCTAGCACTTTAATTAAATTAAATTCACCCTCTTTAGCCAAGACACATGAAAAAGGAATTAAATAATATTTAATTGTTAAATAAATATTCTCATTTCAATAATTGATTTTAATTATTCAGATAATTGAGAAAAATCAATTATGAGGTCATATTTATTTAATTAAAATGGATATTCTCTCAAAAATCTTTCTTTTGTTCAGAAATGGAATCTTTGAATTAATTGTGTTTTAAAGAGAAAGAAAACAATTTAATTCAAATAAAATAGAATTAAATCAAAGAAAGAAACCAGCTAAAGCAGAAAGAAAACAATTTATTGTATTCTTTTGAATAAAGCTTTCTAATTCAAACTGGCTTTTCTATATGTTTTATTTCAAAGAGGAAAGTTTCTATTCTGATCATCTTTGAGTCTATAAAAGAACTCTCAGTCTCTCATTCAAACCCTTCCTAAATTTTTGATCATATGCATTGCTAGAATACTGAATTATTGTCACATTTCTTAATATCTCATATAGAATAATTTCATATTGCAATAAGATAGTTTCAACTTCTAGAGTAATTGCATTGAAAATCATGTCTTAGATTATCTTACATCTCTCATTTCTTAGAATAATCTTGCATTTTATTGCATTCATGGAGATAAATCGTTCGTTCCTAGATTGGTCCATGGTTGTGAGACTCTCATTCTGAGAGCAATTTCAAAAACCTTTGTCTGGATAGAAGGCAACAGGTCGAATCATACAGGCAGACATGATGAATAATCTCATATTTAGTCTTGTGTGTACCTGGTGAAGAAGGACTATGTTGAAGTGTATGGTGAGTTAACAAGGCCAAATTTACCACATACACCCATAGCATTATAATTAATTTTAATTAATTAATTATATTTGTTATATTCTTCTATCTATTTAATTAAATATATTTAATTAAATATGATTCACCTTCTTTATTATTTAAATACCATCTCCTTTAATGTATTAAATCTTATTTATACATTTCCCTCATTAATCCCTTTTAAATAAAATTTTAATTTATTTATTCCTCCACATGACTTAATTCTACTAAAGCATAATTAATCTAAATCTAATTTGGATTAAATTAATTTAAACCTAGATCCTACCCTACCTCACATCACTCTCACCAAATAGACCTACTTACTAATTAACTAAGGTTAATTAGGACAATTTCTTGATTCCTACACATATTAGTCCTAATTATTTGCTCACATATGTGTGAGCAAATTTTCAAAAATTGACTTTTCCAAATAATCCTAATTTGGTGCCAACAAGATTTCTTACAACCATGATGACACTTGCTTACACTTTCTAAAACTATTTTATTGGATAAAAACTATTACACCTCTTACAAGATCCTTCACATGTGTACTTTAAGTACACCTTGACCCATCACATCAAAAGTTGCTCACACATGTGTGAGAAAAGTTGGCCTCTTGCATGGCTTATGTGTCCCTCATGTGGCACCTATGTGGATGCCACATGAGCTCCACCTCATCCAAGCCCTCTCTCTCCTCCAAATAATCTATAAATAGAGGCCATTGTCAAGAGCAAATCATCTCTCATATATGCATTATTATCATGCTAGCTTAGATTTTGAATTTTATAGCTCATTTTAATGTTCATGCTATTAGTTCATTTAGAAATCACACCTTAGGTAATCATGGAATGAATCTTAGTTTCTTTGAATCTTGCATATCATCTTAGCCTTGTTCTTACATCTTCATCTTAGCTTAGTTCATGTATTTTCATCTTCATTGGTGAAGGCTTGAGACAAGTTCCTCATACTTGATGTTGAGCTCTTCATCACATCCATTAGGTGCATTATAGTTTCAATCCATAGCATTCATCTTTAATCTAGTGGGATTTAAATATTATGTTGGGAGAGCACACCCACATAATTCTCTAAGATAAAATCAACAAGGCCTTGGGTGCCCTTGTTCATCTCATCAGAGGTTGTGATGGAATCACTTGTTTCTTTTATAGTATGCTTCTTAGACATGTTAGTTTGTTTTAAATGATTTATATATCTAACATTTACATGTCTGAGTGTGCTCCCAACAGGTAGGATTTCAAAACATATATTAAGTTCCTACCTTGTATGGTATCTACCTTGGAATTGTTGCTTGAAGTCTCCTTCTTTTGATCAGTGTTGACAAACATTGGCTTAGCAACTTCACTTGTAAGATTTTGAGGTGCTTCTCCTTCATCCATAGCCTTCCTTAAGATCTCAGGTTGTCTTAGAATCACCAAGGAGTCCTACATAGACATAGTGATATTCATATTTTTTATATTGCCTACAATGTTGAAGGGCACTATTGTGGATACTCTTTCGTGTGCTTTCACTATTACAGGTTCAACCTCCTTGGGAGATGGACTCTATTTTATTGGAATAGTAGGAGACCTCTTTAATATGATAGGGGGAGAAGATGGTGACTTATCTATGGATGTAGAATCTTTAGCTCCATCCTCTACTTGTTCCATGTCTTGGGCTCTTGTTTTTGACCGAGTGTTGGCAGCGATTGGGGATTCACCATTTACTCTATTGAAATCTTGATGCTCCCAATTAAAAAGATCAGTCTCATCTGGTTGTGCATCTTCCTAAGGAATTCATCCATTAGAAGAGGATTTTGATTTGGTATGTGAAGCATTCTAAACCATTAATGCCTGATTCATCCACCTATTCGAGCATGTAGCCTAATTGTGAGGCTAATTGCAAGGAAAACACCACTCATTATTTGATACAAGATTGTTCTGACTTGGAACCATGTCTCTTGTTGGATTTTTAGAGTTAAGAGATGTGGGATTATAAGGTTGAAATGGCCTTTGATTAAAATTTTGCCTCTAACCTTGGTAGTTCCCTTGATATGGTGGCCTATTCTGCTGATAAGGTTGTCCCTGATTTTGATATTGGTGGGGGGATTTTATTTTGTGGCTAAAAGGGTGGTCTATTCCCTTTGTTCTGATTCTTTATGCTATTCAACTTATTTCTCATTGTTTGTAACATTTTTTTCATTTCTGGTTGACTACTTCTTAATTCAAGTAGCTCTTGGGAAGGGCTAACTTTGGATTCCTCATAGCTAGTGCTAGGCTAAGGTGTTACTAAAGTGAGTATAGGAGTGTATGGAGGGATTCTTAAAGGCATATTGGGCTGAATGATGGGAAAAATAGGCATGGGTGGCCTTGGGGCTATCATGCCTACTTGGATTAATTTTTTTTTAGCCTTGACTACTATGTCAAAAGCTTAAGGTAATGAGGTTCCTCCCATGGATTGAATCATGACAAAGATATTGCTATTGAGACTTTTCAAGAAGTATAGGAAGGCATGGTGATAATAATGTCTTATTGAGATAGGGATTCTATTCAATGTCTTGAGAAATCTATTATTGAAGTCTATCATTTGTTCTTGAGGAGCTCTCTTTATGGTTGTTAGTTGCTCAACCAAAGATAAGTAGTCTGATTTATCCTCAAAATATTTACTTAATGATTCTCCTAGTTTGTCCCATGAATCAATTGAACCAAAAAAAAGAGTTCTAAAAAATTCCAAGGCCTTACCTTTGAAAGAGGAAGCAAGTATCTTGGTAGCCATGTCTTCTTTTGTAATATGATGTACACTGCAAATGGTAGTCACATCCCTTATGTGCTCACAAGCTGTTGTTTGTCCTTTACTTGTGAAATCAGGTAGAATTTTGAGTGCTACTAAGGGCACATCATAATGTTGAGAAAATTTCAATGGAATCCCTCTATTAAAGGGCACAAATGCAAATTATTTGGCCATTGAAAGAAATGTGACTTGCTGAGAAACAACTGAATGGGTTATATTTGGGCCAGGTAGTGGAACTGAATCTTCTTGTATCTCTTTGGTTAAAGATCTTCCTCTTCTTTTGGAGTGAAAAGGAAAAGGTCTTCTTACTTATGTAGGTTGTGTAGACTGTACCCTCCTTGTAGCGGATGTTCTCTAAGATGATCTACAGTAATTCCTTATTAGGGGCAGCTATAAGAACTCAAAAGGCTTTGAGCTTCTTGTCTCCACTTTTCTCATAGAATTTGAAAAGGACTTGATCTTCTATTCTTTACACCAATGGAGCCTCCATATATGCTTTTGAAGAAAACCTCTTGAGGTCAGTTACTATGAAATTAGCATATCAGAGACAACATAGCTTTGAATATGAACTTCTTAAATGGGTCCCACGAGGCATGCCAAAATTGTTAGTGACTAGATTTTTTGCACCCTATTCAAGCCATCGTAGTCTTGATAATACAGTACAACACAGGAATCACTTCTAGGTTGTGGGACCTTTGCTAACTAAAGTGAATCCTCTAGGTTCTAGGCCAGTTGCTCTTAGATAAACATGAAAGGTAAACTTAGAGGGGAAAGGGATAGAAGGAATGCTTGAGAGGAAATAATTGGAAAGAAAATTATCTTACTAGGTGATACACCCAATGTAACATGAAACATAACACAGTGAGTAAACTAGCATGAAGATTTTTGGATCTAATAGAATACAATATTTTTGAATAGGCTTGCATAAGTATTTCACAGAGAGGTCTGAAATGGAAAGAGGCTATTCAAGGAAAGATAAGATTTCACAAAAAATAGCTTTTCCAAGAAAGTAGACACAAAATATGACCTACAAGCAAACATTCACTCCAACGAATATGCACAGGAGCGAGACAAAATAACTAGGGATGAATGAAATCCACAAGGTTAATTAAATTATATCACACATAGTAGTACACAAAGATGCTGAAAGAAAGGAAGGCATAGGAACTCTAAGATTTCTCTAATAAAAGCACTGTATTACATCCAGTAAGAGAAGTACAGACAAGGAAAATCTTGAGGGCAAAGAAGATGCCACAGAAAGCTCATACAGAATCTAGAATTCAATGAAAGATTACAAGGTGAAAACTTGAGGGCAGAGAAGATGCCACAGAAAATCTTACACTAGCTGGAAAACTCGAAGCTCCAAAAGCTCCCAAAACTACTTATATACATGCTCCTCTAGCACGCAGGCTCAGGAGTCAATCCAATTCTCTATAATTAGGGTTATAATAGATCTGCATAAACAATTCAAAACCCTGAGACTATCAATTCTACTCATTAATGCATTTGAGAAATATCTCATTGGATCAGATACAAACTTGAAAATATCCCACTTCTCCATAAATTCAAGCAGACAGATCACCTTGATCCATCTACCCAATTTGTAGGTTTAAAATGTTGCCACTACCATGAAAACCTGAGAAACACCATTTAAATATTTGAAATTTAAACATAAACAGTCACAGGTGGCATGGAATTCCCAATCAATGACCCAGATTTGAAACTTTACTAACTTTAAAACATGACCATCGACCTCCTTTAAGTTACTCATAGGCATAAAATCTGATCTGCCATGTGTCGCCTTGGTGTGATGTCTTATAGTTAAACAACTTCATCTTTACCATCAAGGCATTAAGCTGGTCATTCAATCTTCCTTACTTGTTGTGCCTTTATCTTACCTTTCAAACCAAGACCCATGACATCATCTACCACATGTCACCATGACCTAACCACTTAATTGGTAGATTTCGATCACTTTATCTTTAAGCCTTTAAGCCAACTGCCCAATCAAAAAGGACTTGATTGGTCTTTACTTTCCTCTATCTGACTGCCCTGGCCCCACCATGGACCTGTTTCACCATCTCTTAATGGCTTATATGATAGATTGTGTGCATCTTTCCTTTAAGCCGTTAAGCCCACCGTTGGATTAAACTAAACTTGTTCAAAGATTACCTTACCATAGATGGGTCCAAGCTCTAACAACTTTCCACACATCAATAAGGTATAATGCATTGATCATTAGATTTCAATGATGATGCAGGAGCATCTTGGGTCATTGGAAATCCTGCACAACCAAAAATATGTTTGTTTTGTTCTTTACTTTGTTTGGAAGCTGCTCGGGAAATACTCTTCTACTTGGGCTCTATTGCTCGGTAAAGCTTGTCTACTGTTCGGGTTCTATTGCTCGGGCATGCTTGTTTCTGTCACTTGGTAATGATTAGTTCTGATTCTTGGGCATGCCTATTTATTTTCCTGTTTCTTGGGGTGTTCTTTTCCTGAGTCATTCTATTGCTTGGTCAACCTTTTCCTGAGACATTTATTTTGGAGTTAGATCTGGTGGCCGGCTTCTTCAGTTAATTTCGATGGCTTAATTGATTTGGGGCCTCTCATTGAGATATGTGTGGACCTAAATCTAGGTCTCACTTATGGATTTGAGCACCAACCTCTCTTGTTGGTCTCTTGTATATATTGTTTTATATGTTCTTAGTTTAGGTATCGTTCTTAGAGCAAGAAAGTAAATATTTATATATTGAGATTGAAGGTCTATGATCTTTGTTGGATGAAGATATTATTGTAATTCATTTGAATATATGGACGAAACTAGAAAGGCCTTACAACTTGGCATGTAATGATTTTGATCAAGTTAATATAAAGGATATCTTTTGTTTCTTCTCTCACTGTATTGTTGTGTTTTCACATTGGTTCTGCAAGGTGGTTTGGTGGTTGGGAGTGCCTCAGGCCCCTCCTCCTTATATCCCTTGCATCAGGTGGTATCAGAGCTTGGTGAGATATAAGTTCCTTCTTGAAACCCTAACCCTAGTTGGTATTTTTGTGGGGTAGCAAATTGCGATCTGACCTACAATTACAGAGGGATTCAAGATCATTCATGGGAGAGGAAATGTAGATCCAGGTCTAGCTAATATTCTTAGACAGATGGCTACTAGATTGGAAGCTGTTGAGATAGCCCAGTGCAGAGGAAGACATCTTGATGATGTTAGTGATGATGAAATTGAAAAGGTTCAAGGTGAAGCTGCACCTACACCTGTGATGATTCAGGAAGAAGAGCGATTCCTGAGATCCTTGATAAGTTTGAAGTCCACACCTCAGTTTAATCCTCCCGAGTATAGTGGAAAATTAGATTATGATGAATTGATAGACTAGATAACAAAGATGGAAAATTATTTTTAATATGAGAATGTGGCAGAGGATAAGAAGGTGAATATTGCAAGAACAAAATTGAAAGGTCATGCATCCCTATGGTGGGAACATCTACAATTGGATCAGAAGAATAAAGGTAAAGAAAAAATTAAGGTATGGGACAAGATGGTAAAAAAATTGAAAGGAAAGTTTCTACCTTGTGATTATCAGATTAACCTAATCTGGCAAATGAAAAGCCCGAAGCAAAAGGATAAAATTGTGAAAGAATACACTGAGGAATTCTGCAGATTGGACATCAGATCTGGACATGTTGAGGATGAAGTGGAAAGAGTTGCAAGATATCTGAATGGATTGAGAAGTTCCATACAAGATGAAATCAGTTTGGTCAAGATGGAAAACATTGAGGAGGCATACCAATTTTCCCTAAAAGCTGAGGAAAAGTTGAACAAAATATATGAACAAAGACAAAGAGGTAGAGGAGGTAGATTCCCTAGAGGAAGAGGTAGATCTCATGGTGAGAATAGTAGATCTCAACTGGACAAGTCAATTTCAGACACATCTCAAGACAAAGGAAAGATTGAATGGAAAGGTGGAAATTCATACCGAGGAAGATGTAATTACTCCAGAGGTGGATATAGCAGAAAAGGATTCCAAGTTACTTGTTACAACTTTGGTGAAGAAGGAAATAAATCTTTTCAATGTACACATGCAAGCAAGAAAGGTAGTAGTAGAAGAAATGTATTGGTACAAGAGAGTCACCAAATGAAGATAAAAAGGAAGGAAATTTCATGATTCAAAGGATACTATGGAGTGAGAAGGATAAGAAAGATCCGATCAAGATTTTTTTTTTCAAGACCAGATGTAGAGTTGCAGGTAAAGTTTGGAAAGTGATTGTTGACAGTGGAAGCTCAGAGAATCTAGCATCTAAGGAAATGGTTGCAAATTTGTAGTTGGAGTGGATGAACATCCAAAACCCTATCAGATCTCATGGATCAAGGATGATCATACATTAATGGTGAGTGAACAATGTTTTGTGAATCTAAAAATTGGAAAGTATTATGATAAGGTGTTGTGTGATATTATGCCTATGGATTTTTGTCACATTTTGTTGGGTAGACCTTGGCAATATGATAGAAATGCTATACATGATGGAAGATTGAATAGATACTCTATTTGGGTTGATGGTAAGAAGCAATTTTTGTTACCTTTGGTTGAGGAATCTGTTGGTGAGATATGTACATTTTTGAAAGTTTGCTTGATGGAAGGTAGGCAGTTTGTTAAGGATTTGAAAAGAAATGATATCTTTTATGCTTTGATTCCTAACAAACCAAGTAAGAATATAGAAGATGAAATTCCTACAGAAGTTGCAAAGTTACTAAGTACAAGGAGATAATCTCAGATAATATACTTGATGGTTTTCCACTAATGAGAGACATCAGTCATTTCATGGATCTGATTCGTAGAGCTAGTTTTCCAAACAAAGAACCACATTGGTTAACACCAACTTAAAATGAAGCGCGTAACCGACAAGTTCATAAATTGTTGAACAAAGGCTTGATCTAAGAAAGTTTGAGTCCATGTGTAGTACCTGCTATGTTGGCACCTAAGAAGATTGGAGAATGGATAATGTGCACTACTTCTAGAGTAATTAATAAAATCACAGTGAAGTATAGGTTTCCTATACCGAGAATGGATGACATAATGGATTGTTTGAGTGGAGTACAGTATTTTACCAAAATTGATTTAAAAAGTGGGTACAATCATATCAGAATCAGAGAAGGAGATGCATGGAAGAATTCTTTCAAGACAAAAGAAGGTTTGTATGAGTGGTTGGTTACACTTTTTGGTTTAACTAATGCACCGAGTACATTTATGAGGTTAATGAATGAAGTTATGAAGAAATTATTGAATAAATGTGTGATTGTATATTTGGATGATATTCTGATATTCAGTAAGACCAGAGAAGATAATTTGATGCATATAAGGCAAGTGTTGCAGAGATTGAAAGAGGAAAAGTTGCTAATAAATCTGAAGAAATGTTCCTTCATGAAAGAAGAGCTTGTGTATTTGGGATTTGTGATTTCAGCTGATGGTTTGAAGATGGATCCAAAGAAGGTTGAATCTATACTAAGTTGGCCTACACTTGAAAATGTCACTATGGTAAGATCATTTCATGGATTGGCAAGTTTTTACAGGAAGTTTATTAGAAATTTTAGTTATATTTGTAATGCTATGACTGAGACAATGAGAGGAGACAAAAGAGAATTCAAATGGAAACATGGAGATGGTAAGAGTTTTGAAGCTTTGAAGATGAAGGTTGCTGAATTACATGTGTTAGCCTTGCCTGATTTCAATAAGGTATTTCAAGTTGAATGTGATGCAAGTGGAAGTGTAATTGGAGTTGTGTTGACTCAGGAAGGTAAACCTGTTGCTTTCTTTAGTGAGAAGTTGAATGATGCAAAAAGGAAATATTCTATCTATGATCAAGAGTTCTATGCTATTGTACAAGCTATGAAGAAGTAGAGACATTATTTGATGCCAAATGAATTTGTGTTGCATACTGATCATAAGGCTTTACAATATTTGGGTAGTCAAAATAAGTTGAATCAGAGACATGAAATGGGTAGAGTATTTGTAGACTTCTACATTTGTGATTAAGAATAGGAGTGGAGTTTCTAATAGAGTTGCTGATGCATTAAGTAGAAGAATATCTTTGTTGATTGAAATAAGAATTGAAGTTCTTTGTTTTGATGACATGAAGAATTTGTATAAAGTGATCCTGATTTTTCAAAATAGTGGAGAGTGTGTAGAGCACCTCATTCAAATCAATCAAGAAAGTATGAAGATTATTTCATTCAAGAAGGTATGTTGTTCGAAGGTATTCAGTTGTGTATACTGAGAGGATCAATGAGAACTAATTTGATAAAAGAGAAACATAGTAGTGGATTGGTTGGACATTTTGGCATCGATAAAACATTGAGTTTGCTCAAGGAGAGGTATTTTTGGCCTCAGTTGTATAAGGATGTTTAGAATTTTGTAAGAAGCTATGGAGTTTGTCAAGTTGCAAAGGGAGTGAGTTAGAATACTAGTTTGTATACACCTATTACTATTCCTGAGAAACCTTGGAGTGATATCAACATGGATTTTGTTCTTGGCTTACCTAGGACAACAAGAGGTAATGATTCCATATTTGTTGTTGTGAATTGATTTTCTAAGATGACACATTTAATACCATGTAAGAAAACATTAGATGCAGTACATATAGCAGATCATTTCTTTAAGGAAATTGTCAGACTGCATTGATTACCAAGGAGTATCATCTCTGATCGAGACAATAAGTTTGTTAGATATTTTTGGAGAACACTTTGGAAGAAGTTTGATACTAAATTGAAGTTTAGTTCTTCATTTCATCCACAGACTGATGGAGAAAGAGAGTTTGTAAACTGAAGTTTGGGTAACTTATTGAGATGCTTAGTTGGAGACACATCAAGTAATTAGGATTTGATGTTGGCACAAGAAAAATTTGCATACAATAGTTCAATAAATAGAAGTACTAGAAAGACACATTTTGAGATTGTTCATGGTACACAACCAAAAGGTATATCAGATTTGAGAGATATTGTTGGAGAAGAGAAAAGAAGTGCTGAAGTAGAAGAATTTTTAGAATTTATGAAGACATTGCATGAAGATGTAAAAAAGAAGTTGGAAAAGAGTAATCAGAAGTACAAAGATAGTGCAAACAAATCAAGAAGGCATAAAACATTTGAAGTTGGTGATGCTATAATGGTTCATTTGAAGAAAGGCAGATTTACTATTGGAACATATGGTAAATTGAAGATGAAGAAAATTGGTCCTTGAAAAATACTGAGAAGGTTTGATAGTGGAAATACTTATGAAGTTGAAATATCTGACGGCATGGATATATCACCTATATTCAATATTTCAGACTTGTATGAATATCATGAACCTAATGAAGAAATGACAGTACCAAGTGATTATCCTAAGAAGCAAATAGAAGAAGTTGAGAAGATTTTGAAACAAAGAATTGACAAAAGTACAAGAGGAAAAGAATACATGGAATATCTGGTAAAGTGGAAGAACAAACCAATTGAGGACTCATCTTGGATTTCTCAATCCCAGTTGGATTCATTTTAGGTTGGACCTAATACATGATTCAGAGAATCATTTCTTGTAACCCCAAGTGTCTAATGCAGGAGAATCTTGGGTCATTGGCAATCCTGCACAACCAAAAAGATGTTTGTTTTGTTCGTTAGTTAGTTTGGAAGTTGCTCAGGAAATACTCTGCTACTCAAGCTCTATTGCTCAATCAAGCTTTTCTGCTACTCGGGTTCTGTTGCTCAAGCATGCTTTTTTTTATTGCTCGATAATGCTTAGTTCTGATGCTTGGGTCTTCTTACTCGGGCATGCCTATTTATTTTCCTATTGCTTAGGGTGTTCTTTTCTTGAGTCACTTTGTTTCTCGGTCAACCTTTTCCCGAGACATTTATTTTGGAGTTAGATCTGGTGGCTGACTTCTTTTGTTAATTCTGATGGCTTAGTTCATTTGGGGCCTCTCATTGGGATCTGTGTGGACCTAAATCTAGGTCTCACTTATGGATTTGAGTGCTGACCTCTCTTGTTGGTCTCTTGTATATATTATTTTATATGTTTCTTGTTTAGGTATTGTTCTTAGATAAAGAAAGAAAATGTTTATATATTGAGATCGAAGGTCTGTGATCTCTGTTGGATGAAGATCTTATTGTAATTCATTTGAATATATGGCCAAAATTGGGAAGGCTTTACAATCCAGCATGTAATAATTTTGATCAAGTTAATATAAAGGATATCTGTTGTTTCTTCTCTCACCATGTTGTGTTTCTGCATTGGTTCTGCAAGGTGGTTTGGTGGTTGGAAGTGCCTCAAGCCCCTCCTCCTTATATCCCTTGCGTCAGATCAACTTGAAATTAAGGCATTAAGCTGATCATTGGATCAAAGCATAAATTCTCGTAGATTACCTTTATTCTTTGACTTCACGGGCCCAAGTTCTAACAACCTTCCACGTGTCGCAATGGCTTAGTGGCTTAAAGGATAGATCTTGAGCACTTTTTTTTTAAGTCATAACACCGACCGTTTGATGAAGAGGAACTTGCTGCCACCTGGGGGTAAATAAATTAAGTCAGGACTTAGGAAAATAAACTTAGGAATAGATACCTGCTTAGGAAAATAAATTTGGCCCCACTCGACGGATGACTTAAAACACATGATGAATAGGAACCTTAGTGGCAAAAAGGTAATGAAGAATTAGAACTGCCACTAAAGACTTAGGTTTTTTTTTAAAGTAATTTCATAGGATGTTTTTTGCATCTAGGGCTTCAAGACATGAACCAGGGGTAAACCAGTCACCTAGAAACATGTAGAGAGCCAGGGAAAGGCCAGGAATTAGTGCAAAAATATACAAGCTGGGATCTACCCTTGTGGGAGACTCATTTTTCTCCACTTGCAGCCAAAATTTGCATTGGATAGGAAATTTGGGTAACCGTAACATAATCACAAACTCTGTTCTACATCTAGTAGACGAACAAGCTTGTAGCTTCCACACTTCTCTATCTCTGTCAATCACCTTCTCTTCATACACATATCTTTTCAAAAGAAAAGATATCTCATATATACCCTATTACAATAATTGATTAGGTTGGCCAATTTATCTTTCCCAATATACAAATAATTATTTAACCCCTTGCTAAGATACACACGATACCTATAATAAGAAAACATTAATTATAATTCATCAAATATAATCCAAGGTTCGTAATGCATGCTCACAATCCATAATACACACTACACCTCTAAAGTTGGCCCCAAATAGGTCTCCTCTAGAATACACACCACAACTGACATCACCAACAATCATACGACTAGTGAACCATAACAAAGATTCCTTAACATGTCTTCAGTCATCCCTTAAGATTGCATAACCTGAATCCACATTGCTCATAAGTTATACTCAAAACACAGAGACTAACTCTATCAAACATCACTATCACCGTCCAGTATCCAGTCTTCACTAAAACATCTATAACTCATCTAATACACACTATTAAGTTGTGCGACCTTAGAAATAAGATCACCACACATCACTGTACACATCACTATGTTCACTTATTTTGAATCAACTATATAGTACCCGTATACCTCTGTCAGTCATAAAGCTATAGTAATAACCAATTTTTTCTTCCTCCATAGAAACATAAGTTGACATCTATGACAAAACATGAATCCCAAAAACATCATCAGGAACCAATTCCAACAAAGGGGTCATAAGGGGTCCTAGGACATGTTAATGTGTCCTTGGAAACCTTATAACCCCTTAGGACCCTCTAGACCTCCTCTCTCTACATCTTAGGGGTCATAAGGATTGTTAAGGGGTCCCAAGAGGTTGTAAGTGGTCTTAAGGGGTCCTAGTACATATTAATTTGTCCTAGAACCTCTTATAACCCATTGGGACCCTTTACAACCCTAAGATGTATAATAAAGGGTCCTAAGGTGTCCTAATGGGTCATAAGGGGTCCTAAGACATAATAATGTGTCTTAGGACCCCTTATGACTCCTTAGGTCCCTTAAAGAATCCTCTCTCTACATCTTAGAACCCCTAAAACCTCTTAGGGCCCCTTACCATACACTAATGAATTGTAAGGAGTCTTAAGGGCCCGCAAGTGGTCTTAAGGGGTCATATGAAACATTACCATGCCCTAGAACCCCTTATAACCCCTTAAGACCCTTTATGACACCTAAGATGTATGGTAAGGGGTCCTAAGGTGTCCTAAGGGGTCATAAGTGGTCCTGGGACACATTAATGTGTCCTAGGATGCATTATGACCATGTAGGATCATTGAAGACCCCACTTTACATCTTAGGGGTTGTAAGGGTTGTTAAGGGGTCTTAAGGGGTCCTAACACACATTAATTTGTCCTAGGACCCCTTATGACCTATTGTAATTTAGGACCCCTAAGATGTATGGTAAGGGGTTCTAAGGGGTCATAATGGGTCCTAGGACATGTTAATATGTCTTAGGACCCCTTATGACCCTCTAGGACCTATCTCTACATCTTAGGGGTCATAAGGATTTTTAAGGGGTCCTAAGGGGTTGTAAGTGGTCTTAAGGGGTCCTAGGACATATTAACGTATCCTAGAGCCTCTTATGACTCCTTAGGACCCTTTATGACCCATAAGATGTATGATAGGGGGTCCTAAGGTGTAATAATGGGTCATAAGGGGTCCTAAGACATAGTTATGTGTCCTAGAACTCCTTATGACTCCTTAGGGCCTTTGAATAACCCTCTCTCTATATCTTAGGAATTTTAAAGCTTGTTAAGGCGTCCTAGGACACATTAATGTGTCCTAGGACCCCTTATACCTCTTACAACCCCTTACCATACACTAATGAATGGTAATGGGTCCTATGGGTTTGTTGGTGGTCTTAAGGGGTCCTAGGACACATTAGCATGTCCTAGAAAACCTTATGACCCCTTAGGACCTTTTAAAACCCCTAAGATGTATGGTAAGGGGTCCTAAGGTCTCTCTCTCTCTCTCTCTTTCTCTCTCTCCACATGGTTAAACATACATGTCAATTACCAAAATAACCATAGCATAAAAAATACAATGAGAAAAATTATGAAATGATCATGCACAAGTGAAGGGCTTAAGGTTACAATCAATAGTCCACTGAGAATCATGTTGAAGACAATGTATTGATTCCTAAAATTTGGCTATCCAAAATTTCCTAAAAACTCTTAATCCAGAATCTTTATCTTAACTCCTATGAAGCTAAAACCATTCTCAAACATCCTGAAAGTAGATACATAAAATGTAAATTAAGTATAAGAGAGTCTATAACTTATACTTAAATGTTATATTTTATGTATTGTCCTGGTGCTGGAACTGGTCTGGCAGGGTCTATTAGACTCTCTCTCTCTCTCTCTCTCCTTTTCTTATTGTTACATAGCGTGTACATGCTATAGTGCATACTAGTGTGTACGCACTATAGCACGTACGCACTATGTAAACCATCAATTTGAATCATGTGTACAAACAATAACATGTACGCACTTTGAACTACTTTGGAATTTACCAAGCGTAAGGCTTGGATTTTCCTTGGAGATCCAACCTAAAGGCTTGGATTATTCAAACAGGTCTGAAATGTGTTTTCCAAAAAACATACAAAAAATGACATTTTTTCTTGTGTGTTGTCTGTTAGGTTTGCACGTGGTTCAATAATGATAAAATCACATATCTTGATATTGTAGATCTATGTGTTAGCTATCTAACCATATAATTTATTTTGAATTCAAATTATGTTAATCTTTTCATCTCTAATTTCTTTTTGTATGTATGTCCATTTTTTGTCAAAAAACAACATGTATTATTTTGGGTTTAGATTTTGGCTCGTTCGTCAAATTTTGAAACAAGTTACATTTTTAGAAACTAGACTCCATTCTACACACTTTAAAAAAAATAAGTTTTGATTTTTGATTAGTTTTCAATTATTTCTAGGGGGAGCATACAAAAATTTTACATTTTTAGGATGTGTCCACTTCAAAAATTCACAAAAGTTCATACTTTCATCAAAACATTTAGTAGAAAAATCCAGAATAAAATGTAACTTAAGTATAAGAGAGTATGTAACTTATATTTAAATGTTACATTTTATGTATTTTACTGGTGCTGGAATTGGTCTAGCAGGGCCTTTTGTATTTTAATTGCCTATAAGGCACACACACTATAGCACACACGTGCTATGTTTTGAATTTACCAAGCCTAAGGCTTGGGAAATCCAAGCCATAGTGCATGCATTCTTTACTCTTTTGGGAACCAAAAAGGAATTTGGCACCTTTTTGGTGCCCTAGCTTGCATATAACCTAAATATATAACCAGTTTTCTTATTACTAATCCATATCAACGTTCTTGCACTCCTCTGTTATAATTACTAATCGTATCATTCCATATTGATTCCTATAATTTATAACAATCCCTCTAATGATTATAATAATCTCCTTTGTATAAATAGTGCTTACACCAACACCATAAATACGTCAATGAGGCTTGCCTTTATCGCAAATCCATTTGGTTGTAATGAATATTGTATGATTCTTACATGCGATCATTCTCTAACTTACACAAAATATCGGTCTTAGACATTGGACGTTGTCTCTATAGACACCATGGTGGTAGAATCACTAATTTGGTAGTAGAATCAATTATGTGGATGTCAACTCAGGTCTCCACAGTTCATCCACATACTCATTCTCTTGACCGATTCAGGACCGTGGAGATCTACAATACTTTGACTGGTCATGGATAATTTTAAATGCTATATTATAATCTTATAATTTCTTTGTCATTCTGCTTATATGTCATGCTTTCCTTTCCAACCAACTTTATATGTGTCTTGTTTGATATCTGTTATTTTAATTTATTTGAGCTTGGTCACATTCTTAATGTAGGACATATTAGTAAACGTATTGTTGATTATAATTTTTTTTTATAGGTAATCGTCCGAAACTTGAGAGTATTATTATTATTATTATTATTATTAAGTTGATTAGATTCGAACCTAAGACCTCCCAATTAAGAGGATCACAACTTACCGTTGAGCCGTAGGCTTCTGCCTATTGTTTATAATATATATATAGTATTTTATTAATATAATAATAATGTACTATATATATATAACGATGATATGATACATGATATTATTATATTGTGTTTATATATGTGATAGATGTTATAATATAATAAATATTATTTCCATTTATTAATAGTATTATGTTAGTAATAGTATATATTATTATTTTAATATTAATTATTAAATCCTTTTCTAGGAATATGGACATTACATTTAATGTTGAGTTTGATGTAGTGTTGATTACTATTTGTTATGGCAATCATACTGCACCATATGTTGTGAAAATATGACTTTCTATTCAACGATAAGACATTTACATTTGTGTCCAATACCATTTTGTTTGTGACATGAAAGAGAATGAGAACATGAAGTTGGAGAAAATGAACACTTCACCAAATACTATAGATGCTTCGAGAAAACTTGTGAAGACAAAAAAGTATAGATGGTTTTCAAAGTCTATGGGCCTCATGGCCCCTAAAAATTGAGATCTTATTTCTTCTGATGGAACTCTCAAATTTTGGAGAAATTTGGAGTGACCAAGTTGAAAATTGGAGAAATTTGGAGTGACCAAGTTGAAAATTTTTCTAAGACACATAGTTAGTACCCTAGGAATGTTTTGAAAAGGCCTACTTTGGTAGCAAGTAAATTAAGACCCGAAGATTTTCATAAGAAGTCACTTGGGGAATGTTTTCATCACCTATCATGGAGAAAATGTATTGGTTTTCAGCTTTTAGAAGTCAATTTGGAAATGTTTTTGAGATAGCTATTTGGAGGTGTTGACATAAATCTGCACTTTGCACATTTTCAGATTTTATTAAGTAACCTACTTTGGAGGTTTGCATATTAGGCCCAATTGAACCATATAAAATAAGGAGTGGTCCAAGACATTATAGGCATGAAAATGAGTCTTCATGTTCATTTTTAGATCCTTGTGGTTTCATTTGAAAAGTTTTCTGGGGCCTTTTTCTAAGCAATTTATTCTATTTTTCTGGGTGTAAAATGTAGATGTAGAAGGTGCGCTACTTTTGGGTTCTACAATTTGCACCTAGATGAATTTCATGAGGAATTGAATGTTCCCCTATATTATAATCATGACAATATTCCATTATGTGGAGTTTCAAACCATGGTCAATCCATTTGACCATTTTTCTTAGCCAATTCCAAATCAAATTTATGCAATTTTATTGAATTTGAAATCAAAAAGTTATTAGAAGGCCGACTTTGAAGGATAATGTTGGTTGACCGATGACCATCAAAACAAGATAATTGAAACCTCATATTATTTATCTTTAAATAAATCCATTTCTAGGTTTTCAGACCATCAGGTTTTCATTTGATGGGTTTGTGAAGTCAAATCTGAAAGTGATTTGTTCAGTTTTCAGTGTGTGCAGAAAGAAAGGTTTTCCAAGAGCCAAATTTAGCAAGTTAGTATTTTTACGCTAGCTTACATTCATTATGAAAGAGATGATTCTATACTCTCCTTGCATAAAAATGTATCACCACATCCAATGGAAGAGCTTGAGAACTTAAGTTGATAATTTTCATGGGTCAGTCCCCAGTGCATTTTGGTCTATATTGCATTTGCATATTTCCTAGTGTTTCAGAGTGACCAAGTTTGGTCAGTGATAGCTTGCATCCAGTTTTGCATTGTGTTGAACCCTTTTAGACACTTATTCTTTGTACCTAATTAAGTGCTCATACCTAGTAGTAGTCTCCCAATGCAGAGTTTGATATTTTTATAAGACAATGATTAAGTGGGTTTTAGATGAGTTTTGACAGGTGAAATTGCAAAATAAATGAGATGGCTTACTTTAGGCATTGAAATTTTACAACCTTGATTTTTTCAGGCCAATCTGATTGACAACCATGCTTACATGTTAGAGGGAAATACATTTTTCAGTTTGTATGGTCACAAGCATATGCTTGATTAATTTTTAAAGTTCGTTCCAGATGCCACTTGTCATGTTGGGTTAGTTTGCAAAAGTATCAAAGGTGGGTTGTAATGGCTGCCAATTCAATGTCTTATGATCCAAGTGCACATGTATAACATAAAGGGGACCCAACTTTTATTATTTATTTTCAATGCTCAGTTTATGTAGTTTTAAAGTATATTATTATTTTAAATCAATTTTGATTTAAGTGATAGTATTTATGGATACATAGGATGTTTGGAGTAACATATCAAAATTGAAACTCTCATAGATATGAGAGGTTTAGAAGATGCAAAAAATAAACTCGGTATGGGATCTTCTAAAGTTTTGTATTAATCTATGGGATGCCTCCTAATCATGAAGCTCATGAAAAGAATGTTGTCAGTGAATAAAATCATGAAAATCATTTTTGAACAAAAGACAATGGTTTGAACGCTCTGCTAGAAATTGATGCAAACTATGGAAGCACAAACAGATTGCACCCATCAATATTCAATGAAAATACTTAGAGAAAGTGGTATCATAACATAATTACAGGTTGCCCAAAATCCTGAGACTGGAAATATTGTAGCAGACATTGTAGGATGTGTTGGTTTGAAGTCAACTGTTGATAGAATAGAAATAGGGAAAGACATAGCACTTTCTAATAAGGAGACTTTACTTGTTGGAGGTCCCTTTGTGTTGCCACTTTCCCACAAACATAAATTCAAAATTATACCTGTAGATTCTAAAAATTATGCCATATTTTAGTGCATTCAAGGCTTGCTAGTAGGTGCCCTGCAATGTATTATTCTAACAGCATCTACAGGAACATTTTAGAGATTGGCTGGTGGAGAAACTGAAGGATGTGAAAGTTGCAGATGCTTGTAAGCATTCTAATTGGAATATGGGGGAAAATATTAAATTTAACTCTGCTACCTTGTTCAATAAAGGTCTTGAGCTTATAGAAGCACACTATCTTTACAGAGTTGACTATGATGATATCAATTTTGTAATTCCCCCAAAATCAATAATTCATTCGATGAAATGTTTTACAGAATTCCTCAAGAATATGCACAAAGTTCATGTAAGGTGGATTGGAAAATTTCAAGGAAATGCACATGGCTGGTATCCATGTTGCCAATGCTTAGGTGGGGGTTATGAAATAGGAATTGTATGGACAACCATTGATGTATGAGTACTATAAATTCTTTCCATGGAACACCATGCTTACTGGATATGAACAGTGGATTTGTAGAAATGACTTTGAAACCTTTCAAGTAAATGCACGTGGTTGGTATTTAAGCCAGTCTCTCGACCTTTTCCATTCCCCTCCCAGCCTGCTCCAAAAATGGAAGCTTTTGAATAGAGTATGGATGGATTTCAAATTTGTGCATGGTATGATTTTGTTTCATTAAAAATGTGGAAGCCTTCGAAATAGAATGTGGACGTGCATCAAAGTTGCACGTCAAATTTGGTGAAAAGGATTTGAATCTTTCAAGAAAAGGAAATGGGTGAGTGTGTGGAGTGTGTAGTTTGGTTAATAGAGTGTTAAAACCCTTATCTCACATGCATAGTGTGAGGAAGTTTTCAAACCTTTTATATGCAAATAGTTAACATGTAATATGTCTAAGAGAAATGGGCTTTTGGTGACTATGCATGATTGGGGTGTGTTTCAACTCAGAGAGTGAAGAAATGTTATGGGCCCATGCCGAGGTAGAAGGTGATGTGATGCATGCACACGGGACCCACATAGGTGACAGGTGTCACAATGGTGCGATTGTGCGAAGACATTAGCAGAAGGCTCAGTCAGATTGCACAATCGCCCATGGTGCCATGTGTAGGTGATGCAAGCGCTAACAAGGCGCTTAGGTGGCTAACAGGTGGATCCCAGAGCCAATGGTGGAGCAACACATGGCAAGATTAATAAGCTCCTGTGCAAGATAATAAATTTAAGTGCAAATTTGTAACTTTATTTTTAATTCGTATCTATTAAATCTTCATAGCATAAATGATTTAAGTCTGCACATGTAAAAGCTATGCATAGGACCAACATTGTTGAAGTATCTTATTTCAAAAAAAAAAAAATGCTTTCACAAAAGGTGTAAGGGAGGATTTTCCATATGTTCAAGATGAAAACAAAGATACAAATGAATCAAGTCTTTTTGAGAATGTGCATGGAAATCAAATTAGATTTTGAAGGGGAGAATATATTTTTCAGATAAAATATTTTGGGAAAGAGGACAAGTGGCAGCATCAAGTGAAATCTGGCTTTTCTCTCTTCCTTATATTCTTTCTTCTCCACTTTGTAAAGGGTTGGAAGTTGAGGGTTCCAGCTTAGAGGTTCCATATTTTTGTGTGAGTAGAGCTCCACACATTTTGAAGTTTCCAATGTAGGTTTTCTCCAGTTTTATAATAGTGGTGTGTGTTTTCCAGTTTGTAGAGGTTTTAATGCAAAGTTGTAGAAGTGGGTATTGAAGCAATGTTAAGCCTTTTGAGTTATTTTTGCAATATTTAATGAAATTGTCTCCATTTATTGTACATTTGATCATTTAAATAGAATATATCAAGATGTGTTTGTTCATCTTTGCAAATTCCTTGCAGTTGTGTTATTTGTGCATTGATCTCTGTCAAAGAGAGAGTTAAAATTCATTGTTCAAGTGACTATGGTTTTAGGTATTTGAGCTGGATGTGTGAAGCAGAATTTCATAATCTCATGAGGGGATAGCTAATGTAAGGCATTAGAAATTTGTGTGTCCATAGGCTGAAGTTTATTTATGGAGATATTTCCTTTTATGGTCATGTATTTGACTTTGTAACCCTGGAGAAGGCACTGTTCTATTTTTTGATATGGGGATTCTCAAAACATAATATAAATCATTATCATACAATTTCCTTTTATGTTGTACTGTAGGGAATTTTGTCTCATGTTTTGAGCCAAGATGCAAGTTGACTAAATGCTTAGCCTGTATTTAGGACTGCCTTGGGTTGTTATTGAATAATTTCATAAGACCATCTATTATTTTTTGATGTTGTTAGCTATGTGTTATTGGTTTTATCTCATGCATCAAAGGGTGTCCCCCCTAGGTTTAGCAGAACCTGAAGTGTAGGAGGAACATTTGGATCCTTGTTAGTTGGTCCTTTTCACTTAAGTGTTCAATATTTGGAGTTGGATACTCTTTAATATCTATTTCTAGGTGAATGATTTGTTTTTCTATAGTTCAACATAAAAAGAAACCAAAAAGATGGCGAATCTGCTGGGGAAAGAGATGCTAAAGTATTTTTGAACCTTTTGAAGAATCTCTAGTATTGTGAGAAAGAGTAAAGGTGTTTAGAATCTGAAATTTATTTTAGATCTTTGTAAGGATGACCTGTAATTAATTTTTTTTGTAGTAGGTGTAAAGACAATTTTGTGGCTTTTTTGGTTGGAAGAAACCCAGAATATGTGTTGCAAATGGATTTGGTTGTTTGAGTTTTTTCCTCTGCAAGGACATGATGACTCTAAGTGAAAATAACTAGATGGAGCTGTGAAGAAAGCTCCAATTTTATCATGTTTCTAGTTAAAGAGAATGAGAGAAGCAACCGCAATTTATTTCCAGGTAATCCTCATGTTTCTATGAGAAAGAAAAGTTTCTTTTAAGGTGAAGAAGTCACTAAAGAAAGGAAAGTAGATCTGAAGTTTGTCATACTTCTTGTTTTAAAATTTTAGTCATCCAAATTTGAGAAGTATGTTGTTTACTTCATAGTTAGATAGAAGAATTTATGAAAGGATAAGATATATTTTCAAATTAATGGTTCAATGAAGATTCTAAATTTAATGGATCTAGATATGTTTCCTAGATTTGAAACTTATATGGCATATCGTGAAAAAATTAATAGGGATATTGTATTGTTAAATCAAAACCTCCAAAAGGAATCCATATTGTTTTTAAGAAAATAGGTAAGAGAGAGGAAGGAAGAATTGGTATATTTATTTTATCAAAATTTTTGTAATGTATTTAATGAGCTTCCAATGGATGTTGAATTTCAAGGATCGACATGTATTGATTTGTTTCTAGAGATTTGTGTACCTAAATTAGTCAATTTGCCAGCATCCCTTAGAGAAGAAGGTATTAAACATGCTATAAATGGATAGATTGGATTGAGAAATCCAAATCTGAAAAGGCACTTTCTCTTTACTGTAATTATGCTGATGATGGAGTCAATGAAATTCAAAATGTTGAAGATGAATCTATAGTTGAAAATGTTTCAGTTAAGTCTGTAGATTTTTCTTCTTCTCAACATAATAGTGCAAATTTCTCTTTTCAGTTTAAGGAAGGTGAAAGCATTGGTGATTGTTATGATATGAATGATAGTGAAGTTACCAATTTTTCAGATTTGAGGAATATTGATAATAATATTAATGAGCTCTATCTTCAAGATGTTTGTAGCCAAACTAATGAAGTTTATACTCAACATATCATAGAAGATTTATGTGAACAACCAAAGGATTTTTATGATGCAAATGTAAGTTTTTGTGACTCCTTTGCACACAATGACACAAGCCAAGAATTTTTATTCCTTGCCTTCGATTGGAAAGATATTTGTAGCATTGAGAGAGAAGCCAAAGAAAGTGAAAGTGAAGTCCAATGTCCACTAAGTAGTGAGAAAATTTTAGAGCTCTTAGCTGTTGATTTTCAGAGGTATGCACCTAAAATGGACTCTACTTTGCAATGCCCAGTTGATATATGATTTGATAAAGATTACATTATGATGGGTGTGAAGTATGATACATATGCTGATTTTTCTTTTCCTACCTTTGATTCAAATAATGTGCAAGATCAAAATGCATATGAGTATGAGAATTTTGAAAATGTTGTGTATGATGAGCATGAAGAATCATACACTAATTTAAGTATTGACTTGGGTGGACTTTGCGTGAAAGAATCTGATGCTAATTTTTTGTTTGAAAAAAGTGATAAGTCTACATGTGTTTTCTCAGATTTGTAAATGATAAGTGAGTCATTGTTTGATGATACATTTTCATGTTTGGAGGATACTGATAGAATTTGTGATCAACAAGTTGTCTCTAGTTTTATGTAGTCAAGGTTTTATTTGGATGTGTTTCATTCTAATTTTTGAGTTACTGTTATAAATGAGATTCATTCTTTGGTTCAAACTAGTATGCAAAATGTGTCTGATGTTTCCAACCATATGAAGGGGTTGGGTTTTTTTCCTTTTTAGTGTGTCGGTGGTAGTGAAGGGTGTGACAATTTTGCATCGCACAAAGGTCAAAATTATCATCATTTTGATGACTTCATGTTTCCAATTGGTGGTGAGTATGTTGATTTCATTTTATATGATATGTTGAAAATATATGGCAGTGTTTTTTATCATTCAGCTGGAAGTTGTGATCTTAGTTTACCTGTGGTACATGGAGATGAAAATTAGATATTTGATAAAGGTAAGTTTTGATTTTAGTTTTGAGGCTTGGGGCCATTTGTAAATAGTTTGTATATTTGTACAGTTGTTTTTCTTTCAGTAGTGTTTGGTGTGTGGTTTTCAATAAGGAACCTAGTTTTTTAAGTGAAGAGAAGTAATGTGATAGAAATGATTGGTCTTCTCCACCATGAGATTCTAAGTCCTCGACATGCCCACAAGGGGCATGCTTCCCAAATTAGAGTCACTAATCAAATTTTGGAGAAATTTGGAGTGACCAACTTGAAATTTTTTCTAAGACACAAAGTTAGTACCCCAAGAAATTTTGAAAAGGCCTACTTTGGTAGCAAGTAAATTGAGACCCGGAGATTTTCATAAGAAATAACTTAGGGAATGTGTTAATGACCTATCATGGAAAAAATTTATTAGTTTTTAGCTTTCAGAAGTCAATTTAAAAATCTTTTTGAGAGAGCTATTTGGAGGTGTTGACACAAATATGCACTTTGCACATTTTCAGATTTTATTAACCTACTTTGGAGGTTTGCATCTTAGGTCCAGTTGAACCATATGGCATAAGGAGTGTTCCAAGACATTATAGGCATGAAATTGAGTCTTCATGTTTATTTTTAGATCCTTGTGGTTTCATTCAAAAAGTTTTTTGGGGCCTTTTTCTTTGCAATTTATTCTATTTTTTTGGGTGTAAAATGTTGAAGTAGAAGGTGCCCTACTTTGGGGTTCTACAATTTGCACCTAGTTGAAATTTATGAGGAATTTAATGTTACCCTATATTATAATCATGAAAATATTGCATTATGTGGAGTTTTAGACCCTGGTCAATCCATTTGGCCATTTTCTCAGGCAATTCCAAATCAAATTTATGCAGTTTTACTGAATTTGAAATCAGAATGTTATTATAAGGTTGACTTTGAAGGATAATGACCATTGAAAAAAGATAATTGAAACTGTGTATTCTTTATGTGTAAATAAATCCATGTCTAGGTTTTCAAACCATCAGGTTTTTATTTGATGGGTTCATGAAGTCAAATCTAAAAGTGATCTGTTCAGTTTTCAATGTGTGCAGAAAGAAAGATTTTCCAACAGGTAAATTTAGCAAGTTAGTTTTTTTATGCTAGATTACATTCATTATGAAAGAGATGATTTTGTATTATCCTTTCATACAAATGTATCACCACATCCAAAGATAGAGCTTGAGGACTTAATTTGATAATTTTCATGGGTCAGTCACCAGTGCATTTTGTTCTATTTTGCATTTGCATTTTTTGTAGTGTTTCAAAGTGACCAAGTTTGGTCAGCGATATCTTGCACCCATTTTTGCATTGGATTGAACCCTTTTAGACACTTTTTATTTCTACCTAATTAAGTTCTCATGCCTGGTAGCAATCTCCCAATGCAAAGTTTGATATTTTTATAAGACAATGATTAAGTGGGTTTCAGATGAGTTTTGACAAGTGAAATTGCAGAATAAATGAGATGGCTTACTTTTGGCATTGAAATTTTACAACCTTGATTTTTTCAGGCCAATATAATTGACAACCATGCTTACATGTCAGAGGGCAATACATTTTTTAGTTTGCATGGTCACAGGTAGATGTTTGATTAATTTTTAAAGTTCATTCCAGAGGCCACTTGTCATTTTGGGTCAGTTTGTAGAAATATCAAAGGTGGGTTGTAATGGCCGTCAATTCAATGTCTTATGATCCAAGTGCACATGTATAACATAAAGGGGACCCAAATTTTATTATTGAGGTTCAATGCTCAGTTTATGTGGTTTTAAAGTACATTATTATTTTAAATCAATTTTGATTTAAGTGATAGTATTTATGGATACATAGGATGTTTGGAGTAACATATCAAAATCGAAACTCTCATAGATATGAGAGGTGTAGAAGATGCACAAAATGAAGCCAGTATGGGATCTTCCAAATTTTTGTATTAATGTATGAGATGCCTCCTAATCATGAAGCTCATGAATAAAAGGTTGTCAGTGAATAGAATCATGCAAATTATTTTGGAACAAAAGACAGTGGTTTGCATGCTCTTCTAGAAATTGATGCAAACTGTGGAAGCACAAACAGATTGTGCTCATCAATCTTCAATGAAAATACTCAGAGAAAGTGGCACCATAACATAATTACAGGTTTCCCAACATCCCGAGGCTGGAAATATTATAGAAAGTATTATAGGACGTGTTGGTTTGAAGTCAATTGTTGATACAATAGAAATAGGGAAAGACATAGCACTTGCTAATAAGGAGACTTTACTTGCTGGAGGTCCCTTTGTGTTTTCACTTTCCCACAAACATAAAGTCAAAATTCTACATGTTGATTCTGAACATTCTGCCATATTTTAGTTCATTCAAGGCTTGCCAGTAGGTGTCCTACAATGTATCATTCTAACAGCTTCTGGAGGAACATTTTGGAGATTGGTTGGTGGAGAAACTGAAGGATGTGAAAGTTGCAGATGCTCTTAAGTATTCTAATTGGAATATTGGGGAAAAGATTACAGTTAACTCTGCTACCCTATTCAATAAAGGTCTTGAGGTTATAGAAGCACACTATCTTTACACAAAAGAACATGATGATATTAAATTTGTAATTCCCCACAATCAATAATTCATTCGCTGAAATGTTTTACAAAATTCCTCAAGAACATGCACAAAGTTTATGTGAGGCGGCTTGGAAACTTTCAAGGAAATGCACATGGCTGGTTTCAAGCTTCTCAACCTTTTCCAGTATTTTCCCTACTGATCAGATGCTCTAGTAGAGATGAACAAAAAATGTGGAAATTTTAAAGCAAATGCAATTCATTGGGTGTAAAGCTAGTCTCGCGCATATTTTCCTTTTTCCCTGTGCACCAAGTTTTGGAGAAAGGTTGTTGAATAGGAATTGTATGGACAATCATTGACGCATGAGTACTATAAATGCTTTCAATGGAACACCATGCTTACTAGATATGAATAATGGATTTGTAGAAATGACTTTGAAACCTTTCAAGAAAATGCACGTGGTTGGTGTTTAAGCCAATCCCTCAAGATTTTTCATTCTCCTCCCATCCCGCGCCAAAAATGGAAGCTTTTCAACAAAGTATGGATGGATTTCAAAGATGCACATGGTATGATTTTGTTTCATTAAAAATGTGGAAGCCTTTGAAATAGAATGTGGATATCCATCAAAGCTGCACACCAAATTTGGTGAAAAGGATTGGAAGCTTTCAAGCAAAGCAAATTGGTGAGTGCATGGAGTGTGCAATTTTGTTAATAGAGTTTTAAAACATTTATCCCACATGCACAATGGGAGAGAGTTTTAAAACATTTTCATATGAAAACACTTAACATGTAAAATGTCTAAGAGAAATGGGCTTTTGGTGACTGTTCTCAATTGGGATGTGTTTGAAGTTGGAGAATGAAGAAATTTTATGGGCCTACACCCAGGTGAAAGGTGATGTGGTGCATGTATGCGAGACCCACATAGGTGACAGGTGTCACAATGGTGCAATCATGTGATGACATTAGCAGCAGGCCCAGTCAGATCTCGTGGTCATCCATGGTTCCTGTGTAGGTGATGCATGTGCAAACAAGGCGCTTAGGTGGCTAACAGGTGGAACCTAAAGCCAATGGTGAAGCTACACATGGCAGGATTAATAAGCTCCTGTACAAGATAATAAATTTAAGTGTAGATTTGTAACTTTATTTTTAACTGGCATCTGTTAAATATTTACAGTATAAATGATTTAAATGATTTAATTATGGACATATAAAATCTATACACATGACCAACATTGTTGAAGTATCTTATTTCAAAATAAATAAATATTATTTCACAAAGGATGTAAGCGAGGATTTTCTAGATTTTCAAGATGCAAACAAAGCATCAAATGAATCAAGTATTTTTGAGAATGTGGATGGAAATAAGATGATATTTTAAAGGGGCAAAGATATTTTGTAGGTGATATATTTTGGGAAAGAGGACAGGTGGCAGCATCAAGTGAAATCTGGTTTTTCTCTCTTCCTTATATTCTTTCTTCTTCACTTTGTAAAGGGTTGGAAGTTGAGGGTTCCAACTTAGAGGTTCCATATTTTGTGAGAGTAGAGCTCCACAAATTTTGAAGTTTTCAATGTAGGTTTTCTCCAATTTTACAATAGTGGTGTGTGTTTTCCAGTTTGCAGAGGTTTTAATGCAAAGTTGTAGAAGTGGGTATTGAAGCAATGTTCAGCCTTTTGAGTTATTTTTAAAATAATTTATGAAATTGTATCCAGTTATGGTACATCTGATCATTTGAATGGAATATATCAAGGATGTGTTTGTTCATATTTGGAAATTCCTTGGAGTTGTGTTATTTGTGCATTGATCTCTCTCAAAGAGAGTTAAATTTCATTGTTTAAGTGATTGTGGTTTTAGGTATTTAAGCTAGATGTGTGAAGCGGAATTTCTTAATCTCATGAAGGGGTAGCTAATGTAAGGCATTATCTCTTTGTGCATCCATGGGTTGAAGTTTATTTGTGGAGATATTTCCTTTTATGGCCGTGTATTTGACTCTGTAGCCCTAAAGAAGGCACTGATCTATTTTTTTATCTGGGGATTCTCAAAATTGAATATAAATCACTATCATACCATTTCCTTTTATTTTGTATTGTAGGGAATTTTGTCTCATGTTTTAAGCCAAGCTACAAGCTGACTAAATGCTTAGCCAGTATTTAGGACTGCCTTGGGTTGTTATTGAATGATTTCATGAGACCATCTGATGTTTGTTGATGTTGTTATCTATGTGTTATTGGTTTTATCATGTGCATCAAAGGGTGTCCTCCTAGGTTTAGCAGAACTCGAAGTGTAGGAGGATCATTTGGATCCTTGTTAGTTGGTCCTTTTCACTTAAGTGTTCAATAGTTGGAGTTGGCTACTCTTTAATGTTTATTATTGGGTGAATGGGTTGTTTTTCTATAGTTCAACATAAAAAGAAACCAATAGATTCTATTGGCTCTTTAAAGGTGTTTGAAAAGTGGAAGATGTGTGTGTATTTTGTAGACCTGCAAGTTGCAGCACAACACTTTAATATGTCTTTATATTAGTGATAAAAACATGAAATATGAGAGTAAAAGCACATAGAAATCACTAAAACTGACATATTGCTACCTATCTAAGAAGAGTATGATAAATTCTCTAATTTTCCCTCATATTATGCATAAATCAGTGACACATTCATGCTTAGAATGGAAGATTTAAGTAAAATGCAAACTAAATGACAAAGCAAAGTTTATTTTAGTGCACCAAAACAAGATTATGTAATTACTATTAACAATGAACTAAGAATACATTTAGATTGTTAGAAATCAAAGAAACGTAAGATTACTTTCAAATTCTAAAGATTAAGGGCCCATTGAGCTCAAAATTCATTCCTTTTATAGAATAATTTGAGGAATGAGAGGTCAAGATTGAGTTGTGAAGAGAGGTGGAGGTTGAATCTTTGGTGATCCATATGAGGTTATCTAAGTGATTTAACTCTCATTGGCTAATGGATTGAATTTCCATTTTGCAAGTGAGGAGTTGTAATTAGGAGATTTATTTAATTCCTTTTAATTAATTACTTTAGTCATGTATTTAATTCTTTTAATTTGATTTAAATAGGCCAATGCAATTAATGTGTATTAGTGATGAGATCACTTTGATTTTTGGGAAATTAAATTGATTTAAATGAATTATACCAATTAATTGAGCAATTATCTTGAAATAATTAGGGGTATGATCACACTTAGGTAAAATAGGGTCTCTGGTTAGAGAAGACAAAATTAGGGTGGTTACATTTTCTCCTCTTTGAATTGATGTGCAAGTAACACATTGATTCAAATAATGTTTGATGTTGACTTCAGAAACTTTGAGAATTTCGCCCTTGATTGAATAAAATGTTTGATGAGATCAGTCTCGCACTTGATTGAACTAAGACTGATAGTATTCACTTTGAACTTGATCGAACAAAGGTCAATAAAAAAATATCTTAAAGATACCAATTCTGAACTTGATCGAATGAGAATTGATAATATTGAGTCCAAACTTGATCAAATGAAGGTCAGTACAAAGCTGCCAAGAGCTTTGAGGTATCAATTCTAAACTTGATTGAACAAGAATTGATAATCTTGACTTCAAACTTGATCAAACAAAGGTAAGTACAAAGCTTCTAGGAGCTTAATAAAGATATGAGAATATGTAGACATAGATATCCGGCTTGTTTAGTGTTGAATCCTTCTATCCAAAAATCCCAACTTGATTGAAGGAAAATGCCTTGCCCCTAGTCTTTTGATGATGAAGTCATTTTGTTTCTTTTCGAGTAAGAATTTGATTGATTTTAAGTGTGATCATGTCCCCTCAGGAACAAAATCAAAGGAAAAAGAATAAAATCCCTATGTAGAATGATATATCACTTGAAAAGACCGATTGAATCAAGAAATAATCAATTAGAAGAAGTGATGAAGCTCCTAAATAGCTCAAAATAGCTCAAAAAGGTTAATATATATGTCAAAATTCACTTTTTACTCATTCATTTTCACTTTTACCCTCAGTAAATCCAGAGCTCTATAGAGAAGATGGTGGTCCCCATAGAGAAACATTGATTTGAGCTTGTACAATTACATTAGTGCCCAAACCATTACGCACCACTAGTGAGTACATTCATACCTACCTGATTATGCTTCTTATTTTTCATTTTGTAAATTTATGCGGTAGTTATTAAGATTTTAGTTTCCAATCACATCCTACATCCTGAGTTGTGTCTTGTCAAACCCATGTCGCATCCAATTTTCTCACAAAATCTTGGATCGCACCCTATCAATTTAGAATCACATCCTTTTTTGAGGTTTTTTTATTGCATGTTGTAAAATTTTGTCATCCTTTGAATTTTGTTGCGTCTTGTGAAAAGAAAATCACACCTCTTGTCTCGCTTCGCATCTTGTGAGAACATAATGATTTCCTAGATTCCCCATTATATCCAAGAAATTGTGCATCGTATCTAGGTTTTAGGATTGCACCTAGTAAAAAAAGAGTCATTTTCAGATTAGGAGTTAGGTTTTTCCCAATTTTTACTATTTTTCTCTTTTTGACGGCCAAAAAGACTTAACTATTATCTTTTTTGCGTAGTTGCCTTAGCTAAAATACTAATTTGAACCTATACTTGTGTTCTTTTGATAGTTTGACTTTGAGGTAGTATCCTTTCAAGGACCTCATGCAGGATGATTCCTTTCCTTATCTCGGTTATTGACACCTATTGAGCTACAGATCATAGCATGTCTCAGATTGACATCACTGATAGATTTACCCGACATCAGGGTTAATCAAGGGTTGTTGAAAACTCTTTCTAAGAGATGGAATTCAGAGCACAAAACCTCCCATCTCCTGACTGACAAGATGAACCTCACACCAAAGGATGTGTGGCATATTATGCATATTCTACTCATGGGTCGAGAGCTTCAGTTTGAGTCATGCTTTGCTATAGTGATTGCATCTACACAAAGGTACTTTGTGGATCTGACTATAGTACGTAGATATCTAACATGTGACTCAGCACATGAGCTTATTAATCTTGACATAAAGTGCCAAGAAGAATGAAAAATTATATTGCACCCATCCCAAGGACTACTCCCTATTATTACAAGGACCTCAACTTCTATATGAAGTATATCTCCTATGCATTATGCAGAGTGTTGGGAAAGGATGGAGGACCTGAGAGAATAACCTCAGACATCCTTATGACGTTCCTCGATATGTAGATCCCTCACACTAGTACTAATTATGATTATATTAATTTTATAATTGACAAAATGCATCAAGGATTTATTGATATCTAGAACAAGGAAGACAACCCCAAGTTCATGCATTATTTCATTTTAATGCATTTGATTTTGTACTACAACTTTCCTATCATGAACTTCATGTATTTGAGACCTCAGAGGTTTTATCAGAATCAGGCCAACACCATTCAATTTTTGTTAAGAGTGTGGAATTATACTTCTAGAGAACATGAATTTTGTGCTTTTGAAAATTGGATAGTATATCCAATACTTAATTGTTTAGGTGTAAACAAGACAAGGCTACCAGTGAAGGTGTTGCAACTACTCAGGCCATGAGCTTTTTAAAATTGGATAGTATATCCAATACTTAAGTGTTTAGGTGTAAACAAGACACAGCTACCAGTGAAGGTGTTGCGACTACTCAGGCCATGCTAGTATGTTGATAAGTGGCTAGGAGACCACAACTGGGGAGACTTCTATTATGAGAAAAAATTCACTTTGATCAGGGTGTATGGTTGTACTCACCCGCCCCATGTTTTACCATTCCATGTGCCACCTGGGATTGCAACAATGGAATTTATTAGACAATTGATCTTAACAGATAGGGAGCACCTAGATCCTCATAGAATAGGAACATTAACCCCTAAACAGTTTAGGATTTATAACTTTACAATTGGTAAGAGGGCAATAGATCCCATAAACAATTGGATGAGCCACTACATAATGAATGTAGCCCTCTATAGATACATAGACACAAAAGGATTTATACTAAGTGCCAAAAAGATATTGACACCCACCATCCCTTATACAAATGATCATGAGGAATGTATGGAGGAAGACCTCATAAGGAATATACTAGAGGATGAGGAGGTCGATAAAAGGGCTAAGAAATTTAATGAATTGATGGACTTGGAGAGGCAAGTGAAGAGAAAAGGCATATCTTTTGGGGGTTTCTTCCCAAAATTTCCATATTTGAAAAGGCTTGATGCCATGGTGGAATCATATAATTTATTGTGAAATCAACTTGAAGATGCACTTGTAGTTCCAAAAAAAGGGCCATAAAGGGCATTTGTCATCAGAGTATGATGAAGATAGTGATGAGAAGTATTCAGTCCCTAGCTTCCCTCTAGTGAGTCAGGCATTTTTTGAAGAATAGGCAGTAGAGGAAGAAAATATAATTGACCTAATAGAGGTCCCATAGACTAAGGTCACTAATGACCCCCACCAAAGAAATAAAGGATATAAGCAGGGGAGCCATCATAGAAATAGGAGAAGAAAAAAGATAGAAGTGGTGCTCTTATCACTGGTGATAGAGCCTATGACCATCAGCTAAGGAAGCAGATAAGAGTAGGAAAGAAGCTGTAGAAAGATGATGAAATGGAGATTGAATTACCTCTTATGACATGCATTGATGAAATATTGTTATATCAAGATCAATTTATAAAGGATGACAATTTCATCAAGACCAAAGAGTTCAAAGAGTTCCTCATCTAGAACAAACAACAACAAGTTGGTGCACAACTACAATTGGTAGGTGGAGATCTGGTGACCAATGAGGCTTTACAAGGATTGCATGATTATGATCCTAAATCTAAGAAAACCACACTAGAAGAAGCTAGGAAACTGGTCAAATCCGGTGGGATGTTGTTGGTAGAAGGATGGGATTTGGCCTCTACCTTCATTATAGATCAAATAAGGAAGCAAACTAATGTAAATTTATCATCAGAGACACAGGCTAGAGAGATAATCAGAGGATTTGGATATAATCCAAAATCCCAGGCCTTAGCAATGTGGAGCCTAGCTACAAAAGATCAGAAGCCATCCGTGATAAACATATAAGAGAAGATGGAAGGGAAAAAGATCATCTGGTCTGTCCAGAATATAGGATACTTGGATATTTCCCAATTGCTCACCCATTTTTCTCAGTTAAATGAGGTAGGCTGCCCAAATGTCCGAAAGATATAAGAAACTAACTAGTGAAACTAGTGATATAGTCAAGGATAGGGAGTTGGCTCTAATAAAGGTCAAAGCACAAGAGAAGTTGATTGCAAATATTACACAAAAATTGATTGATATGCCTGAGGTTGCCCTTGCAGCACCAAAATAAGTACAAGATGCTAGGATCCAAATAGAGGAAACATAACATTTTTTAGAAGAAACAGTGCAAGAGGTTAAGGAGCACAATGAAGTTATTTTGGGTGCACTAACTGAAATTTTGCAGCATAGGGTAAACATAATAAAGGCTAAGATTGATATAGTTTATGGATCTTATGGCAAGTTTCTAGGCCTGCAAGTAGAGGTCAACAATTTTGTCCAAATTTTGAACCCTTATTATGCAACATGGTTAGGCAGAACAAGATTGTTTGGAAGGTTGGCATCTTTACAACCTCTTAGGTCATACCTACCAGAGATAGTAACCCAGGTTGGGGTTGAAATAGAGAAGATAAAATCCACCTTTTCCTTTTCCAAAGGAAATGCTAATCAGATTGAGGTGAGGTTAAACATGTTTGGTCCTAGCTATAACATATTTATGCCTCCAATCAAATCAAAGGAAAATTAGATCAAGCCACTAGGGGTATGGGGCTTGGAATTTGACATTGTGTTACCTAGTAAGGAGGTAAATGTTTCTAACAAGGGTGAATTAGACATGGAAAGATATAATAAGATTTTGGATGAAGCATTTAAAGCAAAAACAAATTTCAACAAGTTTATCATAGATGTCAAGAGTATTAATGATGTCAGGTGGGAGAGATAGAAGACCCATTTGGAGAACATATAGAGCTTTGAATGGCCAAAAGAAGAAGATGTTACAAAATGGGACATTAAAAAAACCCAAGAAGAAAAAGCCTGTTGCTGGTGACTTGGATATAATAGACGAAGAATAGGAGGACACATGGCACCTACTCTTTGAGCACAAGAAGGTTAGTTATCATAAAGACTAGTGTAAATTAGCCTGTATTGGTGTCACTAGGTCTCATTTCAAATATCAAATGCTATCCTAAACATATAGAGACAAATGTGCCAAAGATCACAAGAAGACAAAGAAAAAATAAGATCTTATTCTTCATTTTTGTCCATCCACCGCTTGGTTCTTTCCTGTCTTTTGTCCTTTTTGTATTTTAGGGTTAGGTCTTAAAACCATCCAAAGCTTGTAGCATCCTTACTTCTTAAGGATTTCAAGATGGTTTAAGCCTATAAATAGAGCATATTGTAACATTTTGATGGATGATGGAATATAATTACAAGGTAGAATATAAAAATTTGTCTAAGCCTCTATACTTTTTTGTCTATCTGAATGTATTTGAAGTATTAAGACATTAATATAATATATTGCAATCTCTGTTTTACATCTTGGTTGTCTCTTTTCATTTCTGTTATAGTTCTTGTATGTTTATTTGTAAGGCACTTAGACGTACTGATCACAAGGTGGTTGTGTAGTCATTTGTGAGTTCCTTCAAGGAAGGATTAATTATTTCAAATGGCCCCAAAGAACTTAACATTAATTTAGGGATTTGATGACAGAGTTATAGAACTAGAGGATAATCTGTAAGGCATTTTATCTTTGTTGTAATTATTTCATTAATCACCTTATTGTGGATTTATACCAAGATATTGACTCTATAAGCCCAAAGGATCAGGCACTGGTTTATAGTTTTGCAAGTAAATGTTCAATCAACCAACATTTAAGAGCAATAAATCAATTACATTACATTTATAAGAAAGCATACATTCATAAGCAATTGTACTCACAGAGTATACAATTCAAGTTTGTTGATTCCTTCAAGAGAGAATCAAATAGGTTAACCCTCCTAAGTTCTGTGAACTGTAAAAGGAAGAAGGATGAGAATCCTTATTGCATTACTATTTGCTGTTGTCAAAATAGTAGTTTGGCCAATTAAGCTCTGTATTAGATTATTCACATTCATTTGTATAGTTATCTACTTATTGGTACAATAAAAGGAATTCAATAAGTTAGTAAGAAGATATAATCCACTTTAAAGTACTATAATATTAGTAATCATTTAAAGGTAATACCTACTTAAGTCAGTGTATCTCAAAAAAGGAGGAAGTAATAGTTTCCCCAGATATTATCAAAACCCTCATCAATTAGGTATTTCTCTTGCTTGAATCAGTTCTTTCAATTTGGGAGTCATAGAGTAAAAAAAAAAATTCAAGCATTTTGAGGTTCAACATGAAAAATCCCTAAAAAATCGGTGACTCTACTGGGGAATCAAAGTACTAATCTATAATATTTGGTTGAAACTTGATTTATAAGTTACAACTGAGTTTTTCCAGTTTAGGTCATTCTAGTAGTATTCATATTTCCCAAACTTTTAGTTGGGTGGCGACTCTAAAAGAAAATCTCTGAAATCAATGCATAAGTGAAACATTTTACAAATATGAATACTAGGTCAAGAATGAGAGAAAATCCATAAATTGAGTTGGATAGTGGGATCCTCACTAGTTCAAAAAATAATATTTCATGGAGACAGAAGAAGAACCAAGTAAATATTAATGATTCTTCTCCAATAAATGAAGAGAATAGCACTAGAAGGAAGAATACCAATCAGTATAGTCATGAGGTAAGCGTCTCAGAATATGAAGAAGCCCCAAACCTTGGACTAGAAACCTATGCAGTCACTACCACTTCTTGTGAGAGAGAAGGAACTGATGAAATTAGCTCAAAATTTGAAGTTCCTTCTAATGAGCTTGTAGAGGAAGAAAGAATCCTCATGAGACAACTAGTTCTTATTCAGCAAATGAAGAGGGAAAAAGACCAGAAAAAGAAAAAGCATGAGCAGAAGGATGTTTACAAGTTTAGGAGAAGATATCTAAGACATCAAGTTGCAAAGAATATTGAGAGGTCTCATAGAGACTAGGAGACTCCAAATACTCACAAAAGTTTAGGTCATTAGAACTTCAGAGATAAAGGGAAAAATAAAGTTATAGAAACAAAAATTGAGGAGCCAAAAAATCACAAGAACCTAACTGAGAAAATGTCTAAGCTAGACATTGAACTTGAAAATATTAAAAAAGAAAGAGAAACTATGGCTAAGATGTTGGAGAAAGTTGAAGCAGAAGCTGCTACTATAGAGATGAAGAGAGAATTTTTTTTTTCAATCTACTACAATCTCCTTTGCTGATACAAAGAATGCTACAACATCAAGAAATGAGGCTTCTTCTTTCAAAGACCATAACAAATTATTTGATCCTAAATATACTGACAAATTTCAAAGTAGACCTCTTCCTACAGAAAGGTACAAGCAATTTTATTTCTTTGGAATCCCAGGTTATCCTAATGCAATACCAGAAGATATGGGAGAAAAACTTCCAAAAATTTTAGGAAATATTGTTGTAACTTGTGAAGAGAATTTAAGAATTTTTTTTGATGTTTTTGACGATTTAAATATCAATCATTAATATGTCCTTATGAAGTTATTTTTTCAATCTCTAGTAGAAGATGCTAGGGAATGGTTCAGGAGTCTTTCTCATGGTTCTGTAGGAACAATGAATGAATGGATTGATTTATTCAAGGATCAATATGGTGACAAGACCAATAAGGGATTTTTTCTTAATGAATTCAATAATATAAGGAAGAACTCAAATGAAGAAGTAACTAGTTTCAATACAAGATTCTAGTGAGCTATGCATAAGCTTTTTCAGAAAATGAAGTTGGATCAAAAGATATGTCTTGCTACCTATCTCAATGTTTTTGATTCACAAATGCGCTATGCACTTAGAGATAAGAATCCAAGAACTTTAGCAGAAGCCTTAAAAATAGCTATGAATATAGAGATGAATAGGAGGATATCAGGAAAATTGGGTAAAAGGGATGATCCACGCTTTACTAGGAGTAGTCAAAAGGAACCTGAATACAGAGAGTACAAGGCTCCACAGAGTAATAGACCTCCCTATAATAATAACTATAACCCACAAAATAGGATGCAAAATTACCCCTATGGTACCCAATTCAAGGATGGTAATCCTATTACGCCATGAAGGAAAGACAAACCTGAGAATAGGACTCTTGATCCCCTACATAAAAATACTATTAACACGTGTAATGATGACTTTTGGTGTGAAGCCTGTGAGGCACCACACAATCTTGATTTTTGCATTGTCTCCTTAGATTTAAAAGAAAATGAAGAGAAAGAACAGGATGAAAATGAGTTATGTGATTATAATATGAATAATACTTATTCGTGTCATGATATGGATTCTAATGAAGAGATTGAAAATCATGATATATATGGATCACAAGGTAGAATGGAAGTTCATCAGCAACAAATCTTGTCTGATAGTGAAGAAGAAGAAAGGGCTACTCACATAAGGTGTTATGCCCAAAATAGTTAGGAACTTGCAGTAGTGAGAAAATCCTCTGATGAAGAAAAATCTAGAATTGCTGATGATTTGGTGAACAAAGCCAGAAACAACTATCACCTAAGAAATAGAGTTTTGGGTGATCGTGGTAGTTAGCCATCAAGAATCTTCATAAAAGAAAATAAAACAAATGCCAAATATGTACCTAAAAAAGATGGACCTAGGGAAAATGCAAATAAACCTAAGGTCAAAATAGTGAACAAAGCCAATGAACCAAAAGATGTACATGTAGAAAAGGCTAAAGAGCCAGAAGTAAGTTCTTCTTCCCTCAAATTAGAAAATAAGAGATCTTATAAGAAGGAAGAACCTGCTATGAATATTTAGATAGAAGAGAATAATATTACTATAGAAAAGTCTAAGACCTTTGATGTAAAGTATACTCCAGTGGATATGGGACAGTGTTTATCTCAGATGACTGTGAAGGTCCCATTCCTTGAGATGATGAGAATAAAACAACACAAATAGAAGGTTTTGTCAATATTAAATAATGTATCACCAGTAAAACCTTATAAAATAGAACACATTAAAAAGAAACTCAACAACAAGGGAAAAGAGCCTGAGGGGATGATTTCCGAGATCCCTCAGATTCACTTGAACACAAATAATTCTACAGGGGTTGTTGACCCCTTTTCCTTGACATTGGTAATAAATGGAAAGATGCTCAAAAATTGTATGATACACTTAGGAGCATCTAATACAGTCATGCCTGCAGAAATCATGAGATCCATGGGTTTGCAAGTAGATACTCCTCATGGGAAGTTTCAAGCAATGGAATCAAGAGAAATCCCTATTGTTGGAACCATTGAAGCCTTACCTTACAAATTAGTCATATGCCCAGATGCAGTATTGACTATGAGTGTACTAGTGGTTGACATACCACCACATTATGGCATGTTGCTGTCCAGAAAATGGAGTGCTTCAATGGGGGGTAGTATTCAATATGACTTGTCCTATGCCACATTCAATATAGTTGGAAATAATGTAAAGGTGTCTAGAGAGGGAAGAACACCTCATACGATAGAATTGCATGAGGATACAAATACAAATTACTATGTTGATATTGATATGGAACATTTCAGAATCAAAAGGAGTCTCACCAATGCAAAAATGTTGATCCTTTGGTGAATGAGCTATCTACATAGAGTATTGGTTTATGGAAAATGTATTTTGATGGAGCCTATTCAAAAGAAGGATTAGGAGTTGGAGTTCTACTCATATCTCCATCAGGTACCACATTCAAATATTCTTTTCTGCTATCTTTTCAATGTACAAATAATACAACAGAGTATGAAGCTTTGTTTCTAGGGCTAGGCATTGCTACTAAACATGGTATAAATTTTTTAAAAGTTTATGGTGATTCAGAGTTAGTAGTAGCCCAAGTAAGGTCCAGATATGTTGTAAATAATGATAGACTAAAAATGTATAAACATGCTATTTGGAACCAAATAGAATTCTTTGATGCCTTCAATATAAATTGGATAGAAAGGTCTAGAAACATTATGACAAATTTCTTAGCTAGTGTAGCTATGAAAACTAATGACTTGACCTTAGATGGGGTATCAATTGTTGAGGTTAAAAGAAGACCAGTTGTCCAAGCCAATATTTATAACTAGCAAGTATTTCAAGATGACCAAGATATCCTTAGATTTCTTCAATGCCTTGATCATTATGAAAACCAACGCATAGATTGCAATAATTTTCTTGAGGCAATTGATGGTAAGGATTGTATACTGGGGGATGAGGTTGTCTAACTCAGTTCTAACCAGATTCCTAAGGGATTGGTAGAACTACAGCCATTGTTTACAAATCAAAGTGAGCATACATCAGGAATAAGAAATTCTAAGATTGAAGATTTAGAGGAGATAAATTTGGGATCACAATTCACTCCTCAAATAGTTTATATTGGAAAATGACTATATTCTCATGTCAGAACCAACCTGATAAAATTACTGAGAAAACATAAGCATGTTTTTGCATGTTCATATGAATATTTAAAAGCTTATAGGGAAGACCTTTTCTAGCATGAAATCCCACTCAAAATAGATATGAAACCATTCAGACAAAAATAGAGACCCATTAATCCTCTATTGGCTCCTAAGATGCAACAAGAGTTGATGAAGTTAAAGGACGCTAGAATTATCTAGCTTATCAGACATTCAACTTGGGTTTCAAACCTAGTACCAGTAAGAAAAAAGAATGATGATATAAGATAGTGTGTAGATTTCAGAAATATGAACATTGTATCCTTAAAAGACAATTATTCTCTACCAAATATGGAAGCAATGTTGCATAAAGTTACTGGTTGTGAGCTGTTATCAATGATGGATGGCTTCTCAGGCTACAATCAAGTACTTGCAAAACAATCACAATAATTTAAGACTACATTTAATACTCCATGGGGAACTTATTTATATGTCAGAATGCCCTTTGGATTAATAAATGTAGGAGAAACTTTTTCAGAGAGCCACAGATGTAGCATTTAAAGATTTTATTGATCTATTTATGGTTATCTATCAACATGATTTGACTGCATTTTATTGTTATTAATAACTAAGAGGGGGGGGGGGGGGGAATCAGNCTAAGAGGGGGGGGGGGGGTGAATCAGTGGCCTCAAAAATTTATCCTTTAATCACTAACCACCAATCAAATAAATCTCAGATTATTAAGTCCCTACAAGATGCATGCCTTAAAATACTTATACTAATTAATTGTCTATCGGTTTTCCTTTTCTATCCTTATTCTCCTTGATTACCAATAAGCAGTAAAACTTATTTACTGATACTCAGTAAATATGCAGAGTATACTAATCAATCCAGAAATGCATATGTGAAATGTAAAATAGTGAAGTAATAAACCATACACACATAACACATAGATTTTTAACATGGAAACCCTATTAAGGGAAAAACCGCTGGGACTGGTACCCAAAATTTTCACTCTTTTGAAGTGAGCCATGTTAGGAGCCAACCATGTTAAAGGTTACAAACACACTGTTAGGTGTGACCTTGTTAAAGGATTTTAATAATAGAATGTCACTTGATATCTGGCATGTATATGCTACCAATATTGATCAACCTCTAAGGGCACAATAGGTATCTGGCATATCTAGTGCTACCTAACTACATCAACCTCCTTCTTAGACTGTGTGTTAGTATTGAGCACTCAATGCTATCTTCATGACAATATTTTTGGTAATCTGTTAGGCTATACCTCAATTCTAGAAGATTGTTAAGTCCTGCTCTATTAAGAGACTTAATGCTTCAATGGTTAAACTAAAACAAAATGACCTGTTTCTAATGCAACTTGAATTGCAGATTTTTAGATCTATTTAAGTACAATACCTCTTTGATCAATGTATCAATTCAATTCTTTGTGCTCCACACTTTATGCTCTATGATGCTGTGCTTCACTGTTCATCGGTGTCCGCAGAATTCTTTAGCTCTTCTTCAACTTGATTGATAAGGACTGTATGAAGTTATCCTTCATCAATTTCTCTTCATCATCCTCTTTCTATTCACTCCCCTTCTCGTATATGTGATTGCTTGTGGAAATGAATTATGCTTGTTTCTTATATAGACATGATATTCCTTAATTTTTGATTCTTGATTCTTGATTCTTGGTGTTAAAAACAATCCAGCCAATATGATTTAAAGCATAACTCATGATTTATCTCATAGTTATCTTCTTGCCAATTTTACAAATCTTCTTTAAATCAGTTACTTAACTCTGGTCAAATAAAACAAATATAATAACCAATTAAGTCTATCCTTAAGCTCTTTCAGCTAGATATTTTATCATTTTCTAAACTCTCTATTCTGTTGGTCAACTCTGCAATTAGTTGTCAGTGATAACTTCCAGTTCTATCAGTGTGACTCCAGTCAGCTTTAGGATCTCCATCTGTCAGGCATCATTGGATTTTACTTGTCGGGTAACTCTATTTTCAGCTCATCGACCATCCTATGATTTTTCTTCATTAGGAAACACTGTCTTCTACTCGTCGGGTATCACTATGACTTTTGTTCTTTGCCTTTATCGATGGTGTGCACTCCGTCGGTGTTGCATGTCACTTAGTGAATACTTGAATTTTATGCATTTCTAAAAGCATAACCTTTGTTCCATTGATTCTCTGAAGTCTTTGACATTATGTACATGACCGTACAGCTGATATCAAGTTGACATCAATGATAATACAAACCATCAACTGATTTAATGCCTTGCATTATCTTCAACATAACATTATCAAACATTCAATCAGTTACATGTCATCAATCTCTCCCTTTGGCATTGATGGAAACATACTATATTATCACACTATACTATTTCTAATACAATGTAAAATATAATTGTTGAGATTCATCAAATTACCAAATAGTTTGTTTTGATAATGGATAAAAATGTCTGATCGCTGGTAAGCTTAGATTTGATTCTTGCAGCTTTCTGTGTTTCTTGTTCTGATATGTTGCATCCTTCCCTTGTGTCAATATCTCTCTTTTGACTGTTCTTGTTCTTTGATGTCTTTGTCTTTTGTCAGCAACTCTCCCTATGGATATGATCTCTCCCTGTTGGAGTAATCTGATAATGGATAATCTTTCTTCTTTTTCTGAAGAATGTGATAATATGGAAACTTTCTCTCCCTTTGAAAACAACGCCAAACAAATATCTCATAGATATCTGACATTAATGTCAAATTATATTTTCTCTCAATCCATAATATATTCCTTGAGTTTCCCTTATCCATCAGTAATACATCAATATGATCTGGTGCTTGGTTATGATATATACCTTTCTGTATATAGATGTAGCTTTGAATTTCATCTTGTGCTTGCATCAACATGGATGCTATTATGATAATATATAGGTTGATGCAGCTTTCAGTCTTTTACTCTATGGTAGACAAGGGTTTGAACCTTAGTCATTTTCTCAGGTACTCAAATGTATCCTTGGGCAGTGGCTTGGTGAAGATATCGGCCAATTGTTCTTTAGATTGCACATACTCAAGTATCACCTCTTTTTCTTTAACTTGTTCTCTTAAATAATGATACTTGATTGCAATGTGTTTAGTCTTGGAATACATGAATAGATTCTTGGAAAGGTTTATTGCACTGGTGTTATCACAATAGATAATCACTACTTCTAAGATCTTCATATGCATACCTTCCAGCAACTGTTTGATCCATGCAATATTTGAGTAGTTTGCAGTAGCACCAACATATTTTGCTTCTGTAGTAGACTAAGAGATGCATCCTTTCTTCTTGCTAATCCATGTGACAAGTTTGTCACCCATAAAGAATGCTCTTCCACTTGTGCTCTTCCGGTCATCAAGATTTCTAGCCCAATCAACATCGGTAAACACCTTAAGTTCAAATTTGCCTTCTCTTCTATACCATAAGCCAAATTCCTTAGTATTCTTCAGATATCTTAGAATTCTTTTCACAGTAGTCATATGTGATTCCCTGGGGTTATCAAAAAATCTAGCAACAATTCCTACTACATGAGCAATATCTTGTCTAGTGTGTACAACATACATGATTTTGCCTATCATTGATCTGTACAAAGTCCAATTTACCTCTGTTGTCTTACCCTCCTTTTTCAACTTACTTCCAGTAGCCATCGGTGTTCCAACTAGTTTGGAATCTTCCATCTTGAATATTTTTAGGACCTCTTTGATGTATATGGACTGAGTAATGAAAATACCTTCACTTTGTTGAATGATCTGTAGACCAAGAAAGAACTTGATCTCACCAAACATAGACATCTCAAACTCTTTGCTCATTTCATCAGAAAATGACTTGCATAGCATATCATTGCCTCCAAATATGATGTCATCAACAAATATTTTATAAATAAAAGTGTTAGCATCAGTATCTTTTTTCAAATAAAGATTACTATTTTCACTAGTCCTTATGAATCCAATACTTATTAGATAGGAATGAAGTCATTCATACCAGGCTCTAGGATCTTGTTTTAATCCATACAAGGCTTTGTGAAGTCTACATACCATGTTCCTCTT
>MU227196.1:82491-100855 GCA_018584345.1 Thuja plicata | reverse complement strand
TTGATATACTTTGAATCCTTTGTATGCAACATAAGCAAGTAGTATTCTTACTCCTTCTAGCCTAGCAATGGGTGCAAAGGTTTCTCCATAGTCTATACCTTCCTCTTATGCATACCCCTTGCATACTTGTCTTTCTTTTTTCCTTGTGACTTCTCCATTCTCGTTCAGCTTATTCCTAAATATCCATTTTGTATTGATAACATTTTTGTCATCTGGTCTTGGCACAAGTGACAATATTTTGTTCTTCTCAACCTACTCAATCTCATCATTCATAGCACTTATCCATTCTTCATTATCTAGTGCAGCATTGACATATTTTGGCTCAAACTCACAAATTAAGCAATTTGAGTTTAAAGACTTACTTCTTGTTCTTGTACTAGCTTTCTTATATCCTATGATCTGGTCCTCTGGATGGTTCCTTCTTACATATTTTGCAAGTATAGGTACTAGTGCAGGAGCACCTAGGTAGGATAGTTGTGGAAATATAACCTAGGGTTTTCTCTTTATTTTTTTTTGCTTGCAGTGGTTCTAGCCAGACCACTAGGTGAATAAGGGGACCAAGAATCCTAGCGTGTGAAGTATTTGTAGGAGGATAGGTCTTATTAGTTCTTTGGTGACCCTTAGGTCCAATTAGGCCTAGTTAGGGAATTTTATCTTTTTGTGGAAAAATGACCCAAAAGAGGGACTAGAGGTCCTTTTTGATGTTTTTTCATCATATTTAGTGGATTGGACAAGTTTGGATAGGGCTTGCCCAAGTTTGGCAATCAAACCCAAAAAATGCCAAAAGTTGTCAATGTTATCATTGACGACAGTGACAACTTTTAAGACAAATGGGAATCTTTGATGAAATTGGTTGGGTAAATATCTGAAATAGACCATTTAGTGTTGGGGTAATCTATATAACACCATCCTCAGGATTTGTGAAGGGTTGGCAAGTTTGAGAAATTTCATGTACGGACTGTGTTAAGCAATAACAGTGTGAATTTGTGTGTTTCAAGGTTATCGGGTAGTGTAATGGATTGAGAGTGTTTCTATAAGTATTGTTTCATGTAATTTAGGTTTTATTTGAACTTCTTGTGGTGTTATTTTTCTAGATCGAATAGTTTTGAGTGTTTGTATAAAATCTGTTAAGTTCATTCCAGTTATTGGTCTGGTTTTGAGCACTTCTTGCAAATGGAGTCTTAACTTTCTTTTCCACCGTGGCTTTGGCCTAGGCTCTTGGATTATGAAATTAGAATCCATGTAAATTTTGTACATAGAAGGATGGGCCTTGGAAGTGGTGGAAGCTATTTTTAAGATGGTGCCCTAGGCGAGCCAGAGTGGCATGGCTAGGGATCCTTAGTGGTTGCAGAGCTACCTAGAGGGATTGAAAGCATCCATAGCTTCAATCAGTGGAAGTGAGAAGGTACAAGAGTCAGAAGAGGACCCCCAAAAAAGAGGAGAAGTTGTGAGGATTTATCTTGTTGGCTAAGAAAGTTCATTTCTTGTGCAGACAGTAAAGGAGGCCTAAAACCCTGAATTTTAGGCATGAAAGTAGGAGGGGCTGTACGGACACTTCACGGGCCTAAAACCTAGAAAATATCTAGTGTCTCTAAAAAGGGTTTCTATATCCTAAGCCTATTTGGCACTTGTTAAGACATTATTCCAAGATAATGCAGAAAAGGTGACCAAATAGGGCTAATTTCTTATAGCCCTATTTGTGGGTAAATTGCATAAGTTCTTGGAGATCGTTTGTTTTTTTGAAGCAAAGTGAACTTGTAGAGGTTGTGATTGGTTTTGTTGGCATCTTATTATTCTTCCTTTCCAATTTGGTGGAGATTGGAATCCATTTGGATCAGATTGTTCAAATGGGGCAAGAAAGACTAATTTGTGTCTAGTATGGGGTTTGTGAAGTTGTGAGTTCTATTTTGTTGGTGTTTACTAGTTGAAAGAAATTAGGATCTTGTGATAAGATAACTAAGGAGTCTAGGGTTATTAGAAGAACCATAGTATATTAGTGAGTGACATAAGAACCCTAGATGAGGTCTAAGAAGAAAGACTAGTGCTACATAAGAGTGGTATCAGATCAAGTTGAGAAACTTGGGGAAGTTGGTTTATGTCAGAGGTGGAATCTTGTGGTTCTACAAAGATGGTAACAAATGTAGAACTAGCCAAGGATATGGAAGAGAAAAATGAGAAAAATAGACTCCTTGAGGGTACTTTGGAAGCAATGATAGTAAAGATGGAAGAATTAGTAGATGCTACTAGGAAGAAAGAATATGAAGCAGAATCCAGTAGTAAGGATAAGAAGAAGATGGAGGAAGAAGACTACATTCTAGAATTTGACCCAGTGTTGAATGAGGAACCTTTCCTAAAGGCCATAAAGGAACTAAGTGGAAAATATTTGGAGGGGATACCTTTATTCAGAGGAAAGATGGATATTGAGGCAGTCATGGACTGGATTGAAGCAATGGAAAATAATTTTGAATGTGAAGGGATAAATGAGGCCCAAAGGGTTAAAATGGCCAAGTCTAGACTTAGAGGGTCGGCTTTGACTTGGTGGAAATACCTTTAGGATGAGAGGGTAAGCATGGGAAAGAAACCAATAGAAAATTGGCATGCTATGGTAACAAAATTGAAGGAGAATTATCTTCTAGAGGACTACAAAATACAGCTCCACAGGAAGAGAGAAAACTTGAAGCAGAAAGACTTGGATGTGGCTTCATATACTTAGGAATTCCAAAGACTATGTTTAAGGTCCAAGTTGCAAGAAGAAGAGCCAATCAAAGTGGCTAGGTACTTGGGTGGGTTGAAGTGGAACATCCAAGAGGAGATAAGTCTATGGACACCTACTACCATCCAAAAATGTCATCAGTTAGCTCTAAAGGTGGAAGAGAAGAATAAGAAGAAAGGGGATTCTAGTTTCAAGAACAATAAAAACAATAGAGGTAGAGGAAGAGAACAAAGGGGTTAAAGAGGGGCTACTAAGCAATGGGTAGTGAACAAATATCCCAAGGAGAAAACAAGTTGATAGAGAAGCAGATCAAGAACAATTCAAGAGGAGGCTACAATAGAGACAGGGGAAACAATGGGTATTCTAACAGAGGAAGAGGAGGTAGGAGTGGATCCTACTTTGCCACTATGAAGTGTTATTATTGTGGGAATCTAGGGAATCCAACTTACAGATGTCTTGATAAACCCTCTATAGAAAACAGTGACAAAAGAGTAGCATATGCACATGAGGATACTTCTAGTGTCAAGACTCTAGAGGTGGACCATTTAGAATCAGAAATGGGTGAGAACCTGATGTTTAGAAGGGTCCTAATAAGGAAACCAATCAAAGATGAGCCCAAACATAGGAGGGCACTGTTTGGAATCAGATGCAAGATTCTTGGAAAGAGTGTAAGGTGATTGTTGATTTTGGATCCACAGACAACATCATTTCAAAGGAGGTAGTTGTGAAGCTTAAGATAGCCAAAATACCCCATGTGAACCCTTATAAAGTGATATGGCTCAACAAAGGCTAGAGTGTCTTAGTCAATGAGCAGACATGGGTAGAATTCTCAATATCATGGTACAAGGACATATTACTTTATGACATCCTACCAATGGATGCTTTTCATTTTCTTCTTGGGAGTCCTTGGCAGTTTGATAATGGAGCAGTATATGATGGGAGGGAGAACTCCATTACATTTAAGAAAGGAGGAAAGACATTCAAAATTCAGTCTTTATTAGAGGATGAGGAACCATAGAGAAAAACTCCTAATGTCATGTTATGTAGTGGTAAGGAGTAGGTGAATGACATCAGAGATGATGAGGGATAAGGTTATGCCATTGTGCTAAGACCTAAGGAGGAGGAGACACCAGTAAAGGAACCACTACCAAAGGAAGTGCAAGAATTTCTTAAGAAATATAAGGAAATTGTGAGTGATGGTACTCCTGCAACCCTACCACCTAAGAGGGTTATAAGTCATCAAATAGACTTTGTACCAGGGGCATCCTTTCCCAATAAAGTAGCATATAAGTTGACTCCAGATCAGAACTTGGCGATAGCAAGACAAGTACAAGAACTCATGGATCAAGGCTTGATCAAGAAGGGCATTAGCCCATGTGTAGTCCCGATTGTTTTGGCATCAAAGAAGGGGGGAAAGTGGAGATTATGCACAAACTCAAGGGCTATAAATAGGATCACAATAAGGTACAAATTCCAAATCCCAAGGATAGAGGATCTTATGGATTGCCTAGGTGGGGCAATGTATTTCACAAAGCTAGATATGAAACGTGGTTATAACCAAATCAGGGTGAAGGAAGGTGATGAATGGAAAATGACATTCAAAACCATAGATGGGTTATATGAGTGGCTTGTGATGCCATTTGGCCTCTCTAATGCTCTGAGCACGTTCATGAGGCTCATGAATGAGGTGCTCAAGGATTTCACTAGAAAGTTTGTGGTGGTATATCTTGATGATATACAGATTTTTAGTAAGACAAGAGAGGAACATGTCAAACATGTGGAGGTAGTATTGAAGAGGTTGCATGAAGAGAAGTTGGCCATTAACCTTGAGAAGTGTGAGTTATTTAAACAAGAACTAGTTTACTTGGGCTTTATGGTGTCCAAGGGGTCTTTGAAGATGGACAAAGACAAAGTTGCTGCAATCTTGAATTGGCCTCCACTTACTACAACCGCTAAGGTAAGGATTTTTCATGGCCTTGCCCAATTTTACAGAAATTTTATTAGGTACTTCAGTGGGATATGTGCTCCATTAATGGATACTATTAAGGGTGGGGTCAAGACTAAGTTCAGATGGACTTTGGAAGCTGAAAAATCTTTTGCAATGTTGAAAAGACAAGTGACTACTCAACCTGTCCTACAGTTGCCAAGTTTTGATAAGTTATTTACCATTGAGTGTGATGCTAGTGGAATGGAAATAGGGGCTGTGTTAATTCAAGAAGGCAGACCTATTTCCTTCTTTAGTTAAAAATTGAGTGAGGCCAAGAAGAAATATTCTTCTTATGACTTAGAGCTCTATGCTCTAGTCCAATCTCTGAGGAAATGGAGGCATTATCTATTGCCTAAAGAATTTGTGGTATTTACGGATAAGTAGGCCCTTAGATACATTAACACACAAGAAAAGCTAAGTAATAGGCACCTAAAGTGGATGGAATACTTGCAGGCATTCACTTTTAGTATTAAACACAAAAAGGGTCAACTCAACAAGGTGGTAGATGCTTTGAGCAGGAGATTAATAACAGTGCAAGAAGTCCACTTGAATAACATTGGGATTGAGAGTTTCAAAGACCTATACAAATCAGATGAGGATTTTGGTGAGGCCTATAAGGTATGTGTTGACTTTGAGAATCATTTTCATAGCAAGTTCTCTGATTACACTTTACAAAATGGTTTGTTGTTTAAAGGCAATCAGTTGTGTGTACCCAAGAGGTCAATGAGGATGAACCTCATCCAAGAAAAGAATAATGGCTCTCTAAGTGGCCATTTTGGTAAGGAAAAGACCTTGGAATTGGTCCAAAGGTTATGCCATTGGCCAAAATTGGTGAAGGATGTCACCAAGTATGTAGAACAATGTGTTGTTTGCATGAAGGCAAAAGGAGGAATGAGTAATGCAGGGTTGTATCAGCCTCTACCTATCCCTAATAGACCATGGGAATGTGTAAGTATGGATTTTATTGTGGGGTTACCCAAAACTAAATAGGGGTATGATAGCATCTATGTAGTTGTTGATAGGTTTAGTAAAATGGGACATTTCATTCCATGAAAAACTACTAATGATGCTAGCCACATAGATTATTTGTTTTTTAAGGAAATAGTAAGGATTCATGGTCTTCCTTTGAGCATTGTCTCTGATAGAGATGTAGAATTTATGAGTCATTTTTGGAGAACTTTGTGGACAAGGCTGGGTACTAACCTATCTTTTGGATTAGCTTACCACCCTCACACTAATGGAAAAACTGAGGTGGTTAACAGAGTTCTAGGTAACCTTTTGAGGTGCCTAACTAAGGAATATGGATAGACTTGGGATGTGGTCATTCCTCAAGAAGAATATGCTTACAATGATAACAAGAATAGGATGACATGCAAGAGTCCATTTGAGGTGGTTTATGGCATGCATCCTAGGGGTGTTTGTGAGTTCAAGAATCTTGGTGGAATGGAGTACAGAAGTAGCCATGTAGAAGACTTCACTTCTACCATGAAGGAGATACAAGATCAAGTAAAGAAGCAGATATAGGACAGTCAACTAAAGTTGAAAGCCAAAGTGGATGAGAAAAGAAAAGATGTTCAGTTTGAAGTGGGTGACTATGTGATGATCCACTTAAATAAATCTAGACTGTAGAAGGGTGTCCCTACCAAAATTTAGATCAAAAGGGTGGGACCATGCAAGATCTTAGCCAAGTATGGAGCTAATGCATATAAGGTGGACTTACTATCAGATTTGAGCATCTCTCCCATATTCAATGTTCAAGACCTCATAGAGTTTAGAGGATAGATGGAGGACATCAATTCAAATAGTCAAGGGGTTAGTACTAATGTGGAGGTTACTGCCTTACCTCCAAAGTTTCCTATGGTGGCTGATAAAGTCCTAGACTCTCGGGTCAAGAAGACCACTAGACACAAACTCTACATGGAGCATTTGATTAAATGGAGGGATAAGCTAGAGTTCAAGGCTTCATGGATTGAATAAACAAATTTCAAGAAGGTGGGCATCTTAGAGGAGCTACTGTCCATAGGAGTGACATGACTTCTTCTTTTGGGGGAGTAAGGTACAGGAGCACCTAGGCAGGCTAGTTGTGGAAATATAACCTAGGGTTTTATCTTACTTTGTTTTGGCTTGTAGTGGTTCTAGCCAGACCACTAGGTGAATAAGGGGACTAAGAGTCCTAGTGTGTGAAGTGTTTATAGGAGGATAGGTCTTATTAGTTCTTTGGTGACCCTTAGGTCCAATTAGGCCAAGTTAGGGAATTTTATCTTTTTTTGGAAAAATGAGCCAAGAGAGGGACTAGAGGTCATTTTTTATATTGTTTCATCATATTTAGTGGATTGGACAAGTTTGGATAGGGTTTGCCCAAGTTTGGCAATCAAACCCAAAAATTGCGAAAAGTTGTCAATGTTGTCATTGACAACATTGACAACTTTTAAGACAAATGGGCATCTTCGATGAAATTGGTTTGGTAATTGTCTGAAATTAACCATTTAGTGTTGGGGTCATCTATATAAGACCATCCTCAGGATTTGAGAAGGGTTGGCAAGTTTGAGAAATTTCATGTACGGACTGTGTTAAGCAATAACAGTGTGAATTTGTGTGTTTCAAGGTGATCGGGTAGTGTAATGGATTGAGAGTGTTTCTGTAAGTATTGTTTCATGTAAATTAGGTTTTTTTTTAACTTCTTGTGGTTTTATTTTGGTAGATTGAATAGTTTTGAGTGTTTGTATAAAATCTTTCAAGTTCAGTCTAGTCACTAGTCTGGTTTTGAGCACTGCTTGCAAATGAAGTCTTAAATTTATTTTCCACTATGGCTTTGGCCGGGGATCTTGGATTATGAAAGTAGAATCCATGTAGATTGTGTACATAGTAGGATGGGTCCTAGAAGTGGTGACAGCTATTTTTAAGATGATGCCCTAGGCAAGCCAGAGTGGCATGGCTAGGGATCATTAGTGGTTGTAGAGCTAGCTAGAGAGATTGAAAGCATCCATAGATTCAATTAGTGGAAGTTGGAAGGTAGAAGAGTCAGAAGAGGACCCCCAAACAAGAGGAGAAGTTGTGAGGAGTTATCTTGTTGGCCAAGAAAGTTCATTTCTTATGCAGACAGAAAAGGAGGCCTAAAACCCTGAATTTTAGGCATGAAAGTAGGAGGGACTGTACGAACACTTCAGGGGCCTAAAACCTAGAAAATATCTAGTGTCTTTGAAAAGGGTGTCTAGATCCTAAGCCTATTTGGCACTTGTTAAGACATTATTCCAAGATAATGCAGAAAAGGTGACCAAATAGGGCTAATTGCTTGTAGCCCTATTTGTGGGGAAATCACATAAGTTCTTGGAGCTCGTTTGTGTTTTTGAAGAAAAGTGAACTTGTAGAGGTTGTGATTGGTCCTGTTGACATCTTATTATGCTACCTTTCCAATTTGGTGGAGATTGGAATCCATTTGGATCAGATTGTGCAAATGGGGCAAGAAAGACCAATTTGGGTCTAGTATGGGGTTTGTGAAGTTGTGAGTTCTATTTTGTTGGTGTTTACTAGTTGAAAGAAATTAGGATCTTTTGATAAGATACATAAGGAGCCTAGGGTTATTAGAAGAACCCTAGTAGGTCAGTGAGTGACCTAAGAGACCCTATAAGAGGTCTAAGGAGCAAGACTAGTGCTACATTAGGTACAACTCTTTATGTATCAGCTTGATCTTCATTACCTTGCACATTATCTTGATCATTATCCTGACCATCAGTAACAACATTCTAACCATTGATTGCAAAATTCTATTGTTCTAGAATTAAGCACTGTTGTTCGGGTACAGTTATGGGTTCTTCACAATATACAAACTTGTTGTAATCCTCTGGTTCTTTTGTGCTTTCCAGCTCATTCTTTTCTACAAATTCATCAATCTTTATGTTTTCACTTTCAACTATTTTGTTAGAAGCCTTGATTAGACATTTGAAAGCTTTTCTCTTGGTAGAATACCCCAAAAAAATACCTTCATCACTTTTGGCATCAAGCTTTCCATTTCTATCATCCTTTAAGACATAACATTGACTACCAAATATTTTGAAGTAACTTACATTGGATGTTTTACCATACCATAGCTCATAAGGTGTCTTCTTTGTGTCCTTCAATTGTACTCTATTAAGTGTATAAACAACAATGTTGACAGCTTCTCTCTAGAATATTTGGGTGATGCCTTTCTCTATCATCAATGTTCTTGAACAATCAACTATTGATCTGTTCCTTCTCTCAACAATCCCATTTTGTTGTGGTGTCCTTGGTGCAGAAACCAGTCTTTTTATACCATGCTCATTAAAAAAATTAGTGAATTCATCTGATATAAATTCTCCTGCTCTATCTGATCTTAAATATTTTAGATCCTTACCACTTTGTTTTTATACCATAGCCTTATACCATTTAAACATCTTGAATGCTTCAGATTTTTATTTTAGAAACATGACTGTCATCATTCTAGAGTAATCATCAACAAAGAGAATAAAATATCTATCTCCATAATAACTCTTTGTCCTCATAGGTCCACATAAATTAGTATAGACTAATTCTAGAATATCATCAGATGTATGGGTTTTACTTTTGAAACTAGACTTTGTCATTTTACCTTTTTGATAATTTTTGCACATGATGTTGTCTGGCTTTGTCATTGTCGGTAAGCCTCTTACACTTCTTCTTCTGCTTATTTTCATCATGTTGTCAAAATTCGCATGACACAATCTTTTGTGCCACAACCATATGTCTTCATTTCTAGTCATTAATCAAGTGGTGTTAGTGTCATTTAGATAGAATAAGTTACCTTTAGTCTGTTCACTAGTACCAATCAGTTTTCCTGATTCATTGAAGATCATTGCCTTCTTGTTTTCAAATGCTACTCTGTGACCTGAATTATTCAGCTGAGAAAAACTCAATATATTATAATTCAATCCTTTTACCCAATAAGAATTTTCACATTCAATCAGGTTATTCAACATTATAGTTCCTATACCTTCAACCAAACAAGGTGTATCATTACCCATTCTTACTGTACCACCATTATAATATTCAAAAGTGTTAAACTTTTCTTTGTCATTGGTCATGTGGTGAGTGTAGCCACTATCTATAATCCAGATATCATTCTTACTAACCTTAGATATGAGTGTATTTTGTTCATACCTTTCATCTTCATCTGAATCATCCTTCATAGCTACAAATACCATCTCGATGTCATCATCAGGTTCGGTGTTATCACCTCTATCAGATTTCTTCTCAAAAGATTTGTCATTACTTCTGTGATCTTTTCTTCTATTAGGACATCTTGCAGCAAAGTGTCCAATCTCTTTACAATTAAAGAATACATGTAGTAAATTGCCTTTGTATTTACCTTTTCCTCTTTGCATTCTCCTTGCCACAAGTGCTATTTCATCTAGATCTTCTTCTTCACTTTCACTTTCACTATCTCTTCTAGATGTTTGTCTCTGACTAGATTTGCTTATTCTCATAGAAGAATTAAATGCAGACTCTAAGGTTGGTAAGACACTATTATCAAAGTTATTCATCTCAAATGAAATTAGTCTACCAATCAAACTATCAAGAGTAATTGTATTGTTTGCTACTACTCTCATTTCTTGAATATCAGAAACTCTAATAGCATATATAGGCAATAAGGTTCTTAAGATTTTACTTACCACTGTCTCCTCTTCAAGTGTACCTCCAACACGTTGTATAACATTGACTACTTCTTTTATTCTTGTGTTGTACTGTGTGATTTTTTCTCCTTATTTCATTTTGAGATCATCAAGTTTTCCTCTAAGGCTTTCTTCCTTGGCTCTCAAAACATTTCCATCACCGCCATGTACAAGCTTCAGTCTGCCCCACATTTTATTTGCAGTTGTGCAATCTTTGACATCTTCAAATTCAACATCAGAGAGAGAGGAAGAAAGCTCTATGACCATGCAGTTGTGCTCATGCTTCACTCTTAATTGATCTACTATTAATGGTCCTGTGGGCAACACATATTCAATATCTAAGTATTGAGTAACATCATTACCAATACCTGAGAAGTGAAGTCTTATCATGCTTTGCCATGAATAAAAGTTGTCTTTGTTCAACTGGGGCACATCTCGTCTGTTCATCTTGTGATCTTTGCTTAGGTCTTGAAACCTTCCTTCTAATCACACAAGCTCTGATACCAATCGTTAGTAATAACTGAGAGGGGGGGTGAATCAGTGGCCTCAAAAATTTATCCTTTAATCACTAACCACCAATCAAATAAATCTCAGATTATTAAGTCATTCCTTGAAATACTTATACTAATTAATTGTCTATATATTTTCCTTTTCTGTCATTATTCTCCTTGATTACCGATAAGCAGTAAAACTTATTTACCAATACTAAGTAAATATGCAGAGTATACCAATCAATCTAGAAATGTATATGTGAAATGTAAAATAGTAAAGTAATAAACCATACACACATAACACATGGATTTTTAATGTGGAAACCCTATTAAGGGAAAAAACACTGGGACCAGTACCCAAAATTTTCACTCTTTTGAAGTGAGCCATGTTAGGAGCCAACCCTGTTAAAGGTTACAAACACATTGTTATTTGTGACCTTGTTGGAGGATTTTAATAATAGAATGTCACTTGATATCTGGCATGTATATGCTACCAATATTGATCAACCTCTATGGGCACAATAGGTATCTGGCATATATGGTGCTACCTAACTGCATCAGCCTCCTTCTTAGACTGTGTGTCGGTATCGGGCACTCAATGCTATCTTCATGACAATAGTTTTGGTAATCCTTTAGGATATACCTCAATTATAGAAGATTGTTAAGTCCTGCTCTGTTAAGAGACTTAATGCTTCAATGGTTAAACTAAAACAAAATGAACTGTTTCTAATGCAACTTGAATTGCAAATTTTCAGATCTATTTAAGTACAATACCTCTGATCAATGTATCAATTCAATTCTTTGTGCTCCACACTTTCTGCTCTGTGATGCTGTGCTTCACTGTTTGTCGGTGTCCACAGAATTCTTTAGCTCTTCTTCAGCTTGATTGATCAGGACTATATGAAGTTATCCCTCATCAGTTTCTCTTCAACATCCTCTTTCTATTCACTCCCCTTCCCATGTATGTGATTTCTTGTGGAAATGAATTATGCTTGTCTCTTATATAGACATGATATTCCTTAATTCTTGATTCTTGATTCTTGATTGTTGGTGTGAAAAACAATCCAACTAATCTAATTTAAAACATAACTCCTGATTTATCTCATAGTTACCTTCTTGCCAACTGTACAAATCTTCTTTAAATCAGTTACTTAACTCTAGCTGAATAAAACAAATAAAACAACCAGTTAAGTCTATCCTTAAGCTCTGCCAGCTAGATATTTTGTCATTTTCTGAACTCTCTATTCTATCGGTCAACTCTGTAATTAGTCATTGGTGATAACTGCCAGTTCTATCAGTGTGACTCCAGTTATCTTTGGGATGTCTATTCGTCGGGCATCATTGGATTTTACTCGTCGGGTAACTCTATTTTCAGCTCGTCGGGCATCCTGTGATTTTTCTTCGTCAAGAAACACTGTCTTCTGCTCGTTGGGTATCACTATGACTTTTGTTCTTTTCCTTTACCAATGGTGTACACTCCATTAGTGTTGTCTATCACTTAGTGAATACTTGACTTTTATGCATTGCTAAAAGCATAACCTTTGTTCCATTGATTCTCTGAAGTCTTTGGCATTATGTACATGACCGTACAAATGATATCAAGTTGACATCAATGAAAATACAAACCATTAACTGATTTAATGCCTTGCATTATCTTCAAATTAACATTATCAAACATTCAATCAGTTGCATGTCATCATTTATGAGAAATCAGGGGATCAATGTGAACATCTAGAAAAAATTTCAATAAGGCTTTTGAATATGGTGTTGCACTAAACCCTAGAAAATATCATTTTGCAGTCACAGAAGGAAAGTTATTGGGACATATAGTGTCCAAAGATGGAGTTAGGATATACCCTGAGAGAATGGAATCTATTCAAAAGGTCACTGCTCCAAAGAATATAAAAGGTGTGCAATCGTTCCTAGGAAAGATAAATTTTGTTAGAAGATTCATTGCAAATTTTGCTGAAATTGTCAAGACAATTATCAAGTTACTAAAGAAAGATGCAAAGTTCCAGTGGAATGAAGAGGCTCAATTAGCATTTGACAAAATCAAGAAGGTAGTACAAGTGGCCCCTATTTTAAAATATCCTAATTACAGTAAGCCCTTTTCTTTGTTCTCATTTGCATCTTTTCATACTATTGTTGTTGTTTTACTACAAAAGGATGAGGAGGAATTTGAACATCCAATTGCATTCTTTAGCAAATCTCTCCAAGCTGTAGAACTAAATTATGAAATTATGGAGAAGTGGGCATATGCATTGGTAAAAGTTGTTAAATCATTCAGACCTTAGTTTGTGCCAAATTCCTTGCATATGTTCCTCATTCAGAAGTGAAAGATATACTTACCCAATCAGAAGTAACTGGTAAGAGATGTAAGTGGATTAACAGAATTCAAGAATTTAACCTAGAAATCCATATTACTAAATTGGTTAGAGGACAAGGTTTAGAAAAAATAATGACTGAAGAAAATCTGGACTTGGTACAAGTAAATAATGCATTAATACAAGATACAACAATAACCAGTATGTAAAGACAACCATTCTATGTTGATATCATGTATTACCTTAAAAATGCCAAGTGTGCTGAAACTATGTCAGATAATCAAAAGAGGAGTCTTAATTTACAAGCTTAGAAGTACACCTTAGATCAAGGAGATCTGTACTGGAGAGACAAAAATGGTGTACTACTTTTGTGTTAGATAAAAACCAAGCTGAGAAAGTACTAGTTGAAATGCATGCTGAAATATGTGGTGAACATTTTTCTGCTAAGACTACTTCTCATAAGATTTTGAGGCTAGGATATTATTGGCCCAGTGTATTTAAAGATACTCATGTATTTTTCCGAAAGTGTGAGCCCTGTTAGAGGTTCTAAAATAAATTGAAATTCTTAGGTGCCGTGTTGTTGAACCCTGTGAGTGTTGAAGCACCTTTTGCAATGTGGGGTATTGATTTTATTGAAGAATTTTTAGAAAAATCTAGTGGAGGATAGAGTTGGATACTTGTTTCCACTGACTATTTTAAAAATTGGATTGAAGTCATTCCCACTAATAATGCAACAAGAAAAGTGGTTACTGAGTTTTTACTAGAAAATATTTTAACCAAATTTGGTGTCCCTGCCAAGCTAGTTATGGATAATGCTATGTGTTTCAGATTTGACGAGATTAGGGATTTTTGTAATGAATATGGGATTATAATGTCTTATTCATACCCATATCATCCTCAGGCTAATGACCATGACGAAATCAAAGATAAAAGCATTTTTAAGATTTTAAAGAAGACTTTAGAAAAGAACAAAAGAGCTTGGCATACAAATTTGAAATTATCTTTGTGGGCTGATAGGATAATAGTCAAGAAATCCACTGGTAAGTCACCAGTTGAACTTGTGTATGGTCTGCAGTCTAGGATGCCTATAAATAATTTATTACCTATATACAAGTTTATGCAAGAAGAAGACCTATAAATGTTTGACCCAATGAAAGACAGAATAATACAATTAGTTGAACTTAATGAAATCTAAAGAGAAGGTCAGAAAGATAATATAAAGCTGCAAAAAAAGATGAAGTATTTATTTGATAAAAGAGTAGGTTATAGAAAATTTATACCTAGTGACCTTATACTCCAATGGAATGTGAGAGCAGAGGATAAAGGTAAGAATAAAAAGTTTGAATCTTTATGGCTTGGTCCCTTTATTGTTTCTCAGAGATTTGGTAAAGATTCCAGTATCTTGAAGAGCATGGATGAAAAAGAATATGAGTTACCAGTGCATGGGTAGTTCTTGAAGCCTTTCTTCAGTTGAAAATTACAGTTTTATGCACAGTAAATATTTCTATGTTATATGTAAAAAGGTTTGTTTCTTTCAGTCATGTGTTTCTTTCTATAACCACCCTAATTGGTATGCTCTGACCATAAACCCTATTTTTCCTAAGTGTGATCATACCCCCAATTATGTCAGGACAACTCTTCAATCGGTTGGCATAATTCTTTCAAATCAAATTTAATCCCCTAAGTGATTTAATCACTAAAATTTATTAATCACCTAAGTCAATCAAATCAAATCAATTCAAATCAAAACATGGCTAAGGCAATTAATTTAAAAGGAATTAAATGAAATCCTAATTATACCTCATCACTTGCAAAATCCTACCCCTAGCCTAAATTAATCCAATTAATTGGCTATAGTCCTAATTAATTATCAAAAGAAATCAAAAGCTTAAATAATTAATTTCCCTATTTTTTAGTGAATATATTAAATATAATTCATTTCATTAATATTCCCCTTAACCTAACCTACCTCAACTACCTTAACCCTAGGTTCAAACCCATCCCAACCCATTCCCCCCATGCTAAGTCTAATCCTAATTTTAATCCCATCTTAACCCCCTTCCTAATGATGTCACATTCCTAATTTTGTAATTAGGAATTCAACTCACTTGAGAAAGTCAACTTTCTCAAGCTTCCCTCCCTCAAAGTCCACTTTCTCAAGCTTGGACTTACACCCTTCACCATGCCTCTTAAATTCTCTCATAAATGCATCATTTAATGCATATTCCTTCCACCATGCCTCATTTATGCCTTCCACCATTAATGCTCTTATACCACCATTAAGGTTTTTACACCTCCATTAATGGCTTTTTCCCCTCTCTCTCTCTCCACATTTCTTCTATAAATAGGATGAATTTTGAGCTCAAATGGCCCTTAATTTTCAGAATTGAAAGCATTGTTATGGTGTTAAGATCATTTGTGAATCCATGTTGCATCTTAGCTTTGATATTATACATTGTCTTTATCTTCATTTTTAGAGCTAATATGCATGTTTCTTGAACATTTAAATTACTTTTTATTCAAATCTTCCATTCTTAGGTTGTATATGTCACTGATTTGTCCATAATCTGAGGGCATGATTATGGCATTCTTCAAAATCCTCCTAGATAGGAAGCAATAGATCAATTTTAGTCTTTAGAGGAAACCCTTGCTTTTTATTCTTTTTCACTAATATAATGATCTATTCAAGTGTTGTGTCTTTCTTATTAGGTGCATAAAATCACATACACACTTTCTATAATAGGTTAGTTAGCGTCTTTTGAAGTGTTCCGCAACCAAAGATTCTATGGTTCTTGATATAAAATTGTGTTTACACATCCTCACACTACAACATTTGGGGTCAAATTTTGATGCCAATTTGCGATGGCGCTAACATTTGTGTGTATTTTTGTGTTTTTCTTCCAAGTGCCCCTGATGTTGTCATAATGGTGATGATACCATTGTAATTGCGACACCCTCTTGATTATAAACAAAAACAAATAAAAAGAAAGGCTCATTTGTGATCGAGCTGTGCGTGCGAGTGGAAGAGGGCCCTAATTACTATTGTATGTCAAAGACACGAAGAATAGGTGAATCTCGATGGATTTTTTTTAGCTTAAGATCCCGTAGGTTTCTTTGCATTCAATCTGGCTAGTAAGCTCTCCATTTTTTTGTGCAAGCCGCGTCCCTCATTAGGTATGTCTTTGTACCTTTTATTAAATGAAATATCACTGTTGTAGATCATTTGTGATTTCATTACTTGAAAAATCATAAAAAATCTGTATTTTCCTCTTGTATTGGTGATTTCATTAGACATCTAGACTTTTTCTTACTAGGTTTTGATACATGTGTCTCTGCTAAATCTACTTTTATATGCTCATGAATAAGGGTTCATATATTTGTGCTCTAGTTGAAAGAAAAACATAATGAAAACCCTAAAAGCTCTATTTTTCTTGCAAGCCATGGGTCTCTCAGTTGAGGGTTTCAATTGTGAAAACTGTGACATTACTCTTTGAAACCCATTTTGATTTTATGCACATTAATACGTTAATTTATTATTATTGAAATTCAATACCACATTAGGATAAAGATACCAAAATAATGATCAGAAGAAAAATTGTAGTAATGATCTTATATTTCTGCAAGAAACATACAAACTGTGCCATTTAAAAAAATTGATCATAGTATATATATGCAAATGGCTGGTTACAAGAGGAATTAGTTACATTCACAGGAATCTACCATACCTAGTTTTTTTTTTCAATTAGCAAGTGAATAAAACATTTAGCTTGTTCATAGAAGTAACCATCTTGAAAATAAAAAACATACTAACAATGGTACCTACTATTCAGTATTCAGTTTGCTACTTACATCAACCGTGCCCTCCGATGATGGCCACAAATAACAATAGTGATCTTGAATGTTGTGCTGTATTGAAACCCAATCACCCACCATCAAAAATGGTTTTAAAAAGGAGAAGCAGATGGATAATCACTCCTCAAAACATCATCCCACATACTCCCGCTACCCACATCCATCATATAACTCTGTAGCTCCTCATAATTCAGTGGTCTCTCGTTTAAGAAATTGATAAAAGAAGAACCAATATCAGACTAAGAAAGAAAATAAAAAGGAGCAGAAGATGAAGATGGTCTATTAAAACAATAATAGATTATTGTTCCATAGTATGCTAATTTATTGAAGTTCTTGTCGCACATTGCTCCACATTGCTCCACTCTACCTGCACTGAGGTTATTGGTCATTAGTTATGTCATTTTGAGGAGTTATCATGAGATTTTTGTGTTCCTTGTTATTGTCATATAGGAAGAGGATAATAATGAGTCTTGGTCAAAATAATATTCTAATATATCTATGGTGGCTAGATCATTTTCCTTATTTGTATGGATTCACACCTAAAATAGGCACACTAGGGGGTAGATTGACTTGGGATATTATCATTGACCTTGTTATAGGATTGATTTGTTCTAGTGTTGATCTTGATACTCTGTGTGTTATGTCCTAAATTGATTTCCCCCCCACACACTATTGACTCCATTTCTAAAGGATCTTACAATAGATTTTATCATTCCCCTTGTAGATACATATAGATTGTATACTTTTTTGTGATAATATTTTAGAGGATATTAATTTTATTTCAGATCTTGCATGTCTTAATGGACCAAAGGCTTATCTCCCAATTGCAAATCCCCATATTGAGACCCAATCTTCATATTTTGTTTTTCCTTATCATCCAATGCCTCCATCTTCCAGTATGACTCCACTGTACTTTATATATTTGAAGTTTTAGGTTAGTCTTTGGAGGCCTCATCCTCAACACATTTAAGTTTACTTCATTTAACTATAAACACTAGCATGATAATCTATCTTTTGTGGGTTGATTAATACCCATTGGGCCAATTTCTCTATCTTCAAATCAAAACCAAACATAATATGATCAAATGCTTCAACAAGTGTGACATGTAAACCTGTTGAAACCCATTTAATTTGGTGTCCCCAAAGTGGGCCAAATTCCATTTCATAGACCAAATAATTTTCCTAATTTAAAATACTTTTGGCTACCGTCAAATAATATCCTACCAAATCCAAGTTGAGTTTGAACTCTATATTTTGCAACTCCTCTTATGTATCAAATTTATTTCATATTTGATGAAAGTCAAGATCCAAACTTCACATCTTCCTCTTGT
>MU227196.1:17169-52728 GCA_018584345.1 Thuja plicata | reverse complement strand
TTACTGACTAGTTGTTGAGTTTGTGATCTCTTTCTCCCTTGGGAATGCTTTTCAAGTAGAAACAGTAGGATATATACCATCTATCTTTCTTGAAGACTCTTTATCAAAAGGGAATCAATGTCCTTTACCTTCAATCAAATAAGGGGTGTAGAAGGTTGCTTTGCATCCATTGGGTATAGAAATTGAGTGGTATACCCAAATGATGCAAATCGTCTTCTCCACCATCAATTTCAATGAAGAGAGAAATCCCATTGATACCCTTTGGATAAAGAAGCTTTAGAACATAAATATGAAATCCTACCATTACTACTAGATAAGCATTTTCAAGGGATCATAGATGCTCTATCCTACCACAGACACGTGTGTGTTCCTTATCATAGCCTTAACACAAGCTGAATCTCATGAGGTTGTAGTGGACCCAATTGATCTAGATTGACCAATAAAAAATTCCACTTTCTACATTGAAAAAGTACCATATATCTCTCTTCAAGGGTGGGTTATTCATTACTACCATGTCATGTTGTATTCAGCTGTATGTAGCTCTAATTGTTTATTGTTAAAGTTAAAGTTAAAACTAAACTACGATGTCTCTATGAGTTATGTAGGCAAGGCCATCTATGATGAGCCCCTGAGGCATTGGGTCTGGCCCTTAGGTCTTGTAATTTTGAGTTCTTTCTTGATCTTTCCACCCCTTACCAATATTTTATATAGTTTGCATCTCTTTACGAAACTAGTTTTCAATGCCTTATGTATTTTGCCCACTTATTGATTATGTTGGAATACTTATTCATTATTTTCATTGTTGTTATTGATTAGTTGTTGATTTCCTGATCTCTTTCTCCCTTGGGAATTCTTTCCAAGTAGAATTAGTAGGATATATACCATCTATCTTTCTTGAAGACTCTTTATCAAAATGGGATCAATGTCCTTTATCTTCAATAGAATAAGGGGTGCAGAAGGTTGCTTTGCACCCATTGGGTAAAGAAATTGAGTGGTATACCCAAATGATGCAAAGCATCTTTTGCACCCTCAATTTCAGTGAAGAGAGAAACACCATTGATACCCTTTGGATAAAGAAGCTTCAGAACATAAATATGACATCCTACCATTACTACTAGGAAAGCATTTCCAAGGGATCATAGATGCTTTATCCTACCATAGACATGTATGTGTTCCTTATCATAGCCTAAACACAAGCTCAATCTCATGAGGTTGTAGTGGACCCAATTGATCTAGATTGACCAATAACAACTTCCACTTTCTACATTGAAAAAGTATCATATCTCTCTCTTCAAGGGTGGGTTATTCATTACGACCTTGTCATGTTGTATTCAGTTGTATGTAGCTCTAATTGTTTATTGTTAAAGTTAAAGTTAAAACTGAACTACGATGTCTCTGTGAGCTACGTAGGCAAGGCCATCTATGATGATCCCCCAAGGTATTAGGTCTGGCCCTTAGGTCTTGTACTTTTGAGTTCTTCCTTAAACATGCACATAAACATGACAGCTGTGAAACATAATATCCTTATGCATTATGCTGCTATGATTTTGCCTCTTTTTTTGGACACTACTAATTATTGATTTCTCCATTTTCCTTCGTAATGCTTTTTAGGTATAAATGATAGAATATCATCTATCTTTCTTGAAGACTCTTTGTCAAAAGGGGATTGATATCCTCTACCTTCAATCGAATAAGGGGTGTAGAATGTTGCTCTTCATTGATTCGGTATAGAAATTGAGTGCTATACCCAAATGATGCAGAGCAACTTCTGCACCCTCAATTCTAGTGAAGAGAGAAATTCCATTGATACCCTTTGGATAAAGAGGATTGATACCACTTCTACCATCCTTTAAAAGACTGGTTTTAAAGTTAAACCTGAACTACGATGTCTCTGTGAGTTATGTAGGCAAGGCCATCTATGATGAACCCCTGAGGAATTAGGTCTGGCCCTTAGGTCTTGTAATTTTGAGTTCTTCCTTGATCTTTCCACCCCTTACCAATATTTTACATATTTTGCATCTCTTTATGATACTAGTTTTAAATACCTTATGATTGATTTAGCTAAGTTATTGATGTAGCTTATCTTACGATCTTGTATGTAATAAACTATGAATTTTATATCATGCATCTATTTGTGTAGCCATATATACAGGTGTAGGAAATAGAGAGGCAAGGAGAAGTGTATGGCTTGACTATGCACATGCATAATTGTAGATGAGGATCAATAATAGGGTGCGATGCATTGCTTAGATCCTTTGGATCTAACTCCATCTTGACCTTCCTTGCAAGTTCTAGATCATACAGGAGCATATTGGATTCAACCTCGAGTCAACACTTCAATGACATCAGGCAATGATGCAAAATTTATTGTTTGTAGTCATTACAGCAGCATCAGGCACCAACTTCAGCATAATAAGATCACTAGACATGTCTGTATGTCTTCTACTTTTAAGTTGCAATGTTTTCGTTCTTGTTTTATTTGTTGGGTGATTCTTGCTATCCAAATTATACCAATAATTTTATAAGAGATTTTCCCTTTTTACTTCAACATAAACAAACTTTCAGGAAAAATTCCAACTGAACTCTTCAGCGAGAAGATGAATCTGTCAAGAAAAAGAGGTATAATGCATTCAAGGAAAAGGCTCTAGAGGCTGCTAAGTCTTTTGTACACCTTTTTCTTGGTAATTTGAAGCCATCAATGGAAACTTAAAATCCTAAATAATTAGTATAACATTGATGACTTCATAATTATTAAGTGAAAGGGAGTTCTCTGATCTGAAACCCCCTTTGGTGATGATCCTATGTAGTTCCACGCAACGCTGGTGGTTTATAAAACATTCTTCTTTGGTTGTTTCAAATTTTATAAACAACTAGGAGAACATGGAATTTATGCCCATTTGGGGCCTTCTAACACTATATATTCTATGTAGTTGCACATGCATTCTCAATTCAGAGTGGGAAAATCTTATTTTGGAGGAGGGAGAGAAGCCAAAAACATAAAGAACATGCACATAAACACGATAGCTGGGAAACATAAATATAGATATCACAACCACTGAGAAACAGAAATGTAGATATCATGGTCACAATTGTTTGGAGACACAACATAATTCAGTGGTATACCCAGAGGATTCAACACAACCACTACTCCTCCAGTTGTGATATTGCTATCAGGATTCAACTGTGTAGTTTTTGAGTCAAACTCATTGACCCATAATTCATGAGTAGTGGTTCACATGAACCCAGCTCTCATGAGAATGAATGGAACACTTAGCACTCATTGGATCTAGGTGATGCTCATAGAGGTGAAGCACCGGGACTTCCCGGGAGGTCACCCATCCTAGTACTACTCCAGCTCGAGCACGCTTAACTACGGAGTTTCCTCCATGGTTAAACCCACTCTACTACTTACTCCTCCAGTTCAAAGTTGGCACTACACGATCCAAAAACCATAGATAAGGAATAAATTTAGAGAGTGGAGGTATATTATTTCAATTTTTATGGCCCTTCTCCGCTCTCTAAATTTATTCCTTATCTATTATTTTTGGATCGTGCTGTGCCAACTTAGAACTGGAGGAGTAGTGGTTGCATTGCATCGTTTGGGTATACCATTGAATTATGTTGTGTCTCCAAACAATTGTGACCATGATTCCTACATTTATGTTTCTCAGCTGTTGTGTCCCAGGATCCTTTATGACCCTTTACAATCCCTAAGAATACATCTTAGAGATCTTAAAGTGTCGTAAAGGGTCATAAGAGTGTCCTACAAGGGGCTAGATGAGCTTCCACCTTCACATGGTTGGCCTTGTTAAGTAGAGAATGTTAAAATATTCTCAAAAAAAAGAGAAACTCTTAAAAACTCTAAAGAGACACTAAAAAAATACATGTGAAATCGAGCCGTCAACAATTGCTGACGGCTCGATGTTGCATGTATAGCAAATTTGTCACACGCCTGTCATAATTTTGACCCTCATTCTATGACGCCTAGGTGTCATAATAGCGACAGATAAAATGTAATGATAGCATGATTACCCTTATAGAGAGCTTGTATTGTGACACCTAGACATCACTTTTTTCAGATGTGCGATGAATTTTCTATACTTGTGACATCGGGCTATCATAAAATTATCGACAGTTCGATGTCGCATGTATAGCAAATTCATCACACGTATGAAAAAGTGATAGATAAGATGTGACACCTATGTGTCGTAATAGTGACAGACGATATGCAACTCTTACATGTCATAATAGCGACACATAAGATGTGACACCTATGTGTCGTAATAGAGACATCTAAAATATGTAACGATAACATAATAACCATCATAGCTGGCTTGTATTGCAATGGTTAGTACCATCGCAATAAGGATAGATGACACATCTGTCATTAATTTTGACACCAAAACTGGAACACTGGTCTCTGTCGCTAGGCCGATGGGAAAGTGTCAGAAAAATGATGCATAGCCATTGAAAAGAGGCCTCAAATTTACTAGTGTTAGATAGAGCCACTATTGGTTGTATTTCCAGTTTGTAGTCTGCCCAGTAAAATTTTGAAAGTTCCCAGTCATTTCTATGCTCAAGAGTTGAAGGTCATGTTTGAAATTGATCAAATACCTCTGCAAATAATGTTTTTAGCCATAAACCTAGTGAAAATTGTCAAAAACCCTAAGTCCTAGGTTTGCTTCTATTTGAAAATGGAAAAAATCCTTAAAATCTCAGTCATGTTTCTATTTTGAAGTTACTTTTTTGTAACTTAAGTTCTAAGATTGAATCGTGTGTGTTTTATGTTAGTTGATTAGTCTCATAAAGCTAAGAGAATATTCCTTTCTATTTAGAGACTTAGCGAAAGACCTTTTTCACGTTATCTCCTAATAAAAATAATATACCTTAGCGGATATGGAGACTTAATGCAAACTATCCATCTCAAGTAAAATCTAATGGTGGTCGAGATGTCTTGTGATAAACTCTGTAGTTTAAAAATCATCTAGCGACACTGAGTTTCCACAATCATGAAGTCTCCTGAACAAACCAGAGTTAAATGCCAGTTTCAGTATTAGTGTTGTTGCCTAGTCGCAAAAGAAATCAAGGGTTAAGTTAAAAGTAAAGAGACTTGGCAACAATAATTAGACGAAAGGAGATCTAATGGCAGTCACGAGGTCACTGTAAAAGTTTGAAAAGTCAAAAGTGATCTAGCAATTAAGAGACAAAAGGAGAATTGAGACGTATTTATCAGTCATGTAATCTCTAATAAAAGTTTAAAATGAAAAGTACATTTGGCAACTTGGAGATAACATTTGTGAAGTCTCATAAAAAATTAGGGTTTACTTTTCAAATATGGAGACTTGGTGCATACCATTAGATGCGAATGAAAGAAGATCAATGGTTGTCGCGTTACCTCCAGATGAAAATAATAAAGGTGAAATTATTAAGAAAAAAAGAGATAAATCTTTTGTTGCGTAGTCTCCAAATAAACCATGAGTCAAAATATTTTTTTGGCGACAAAGAGATATAACATTTTCCAAGTCTCTGGAAGGAAACCAAGGTAAAAAATGAAGCTAGTAGATGACTCAGACGCGGTGTATCTGAAATAATATGGGTTAATTAAATTCATCAATTGAAAATGAGCTAAGCGTTGATCAGAAGGTTGATCATGTGGCAGTCGCTAAGTCTTAGTATGAAACCATAGTTAAAGTAAACATTCAGTGACAAGGAGATTATGCTGAGTTGAGGTCACTAGAAGCAGAACTAGAGTTAAAGTGAAGTCTTTTCTTCGGCGCTGGGTGTACAGTTTCTAGCCAATAGAAATTCAGAGATTTATGAAAAGTGTATTAAAGGGTAGCTGAGCTATATGAGAGATAACCAATCAGATCAAAATTGGATCCTATTTGAATATAATATGGTTTTTTATTAGAAAGCACTCATTCATATTTGATTTCCTGTCACTTTCAGAGGCTACAACTAGAACATAAATTGATTTCACAGCATGAGGAATTGAAGCCAAAAGTTATTGGAGTGCAATTATGTGAATTATAGACTGAAAATTTAAAGATAAATAAGGGTAATTGTTATCATTGCTTCTTACCAATATTTTATTTTTTTCAGAGCGAGAATTTGCTAAGTTATTAGTGTGTGCAGAAAATAGAACTCCTTCAAATTTAAAAAGTAAAATAAGCAAATATTCAGTCTAGAATTTGGGGAATTCAGGTGGTTATCAGTGCTCCAGAATAGATTGGGTGATTAATAGTTGAAAGTGTGTGATCTGGAGATAGATTTGTTTCAATATTGGTGAGATAAATCAGAATAGGACAAGTGGACAAGATGAGCCAGGAAATGAGTGTAGCTTCTACTAGCAAAAGAAGTGGTGATGTCGATGATGTCATGAAAGGGAAGTGGAATTATTATGAAGAATTCATCTCTCTATTTCCTGGATCAAGTCAGAATAGAAAGGTAAATGCCAATACTCTCATAGATGATTTGCACTTCATTAGGGATGCTAAAACTCCAAGCTCTTCTGGTTATTCCCTTTTAAATTACTTCTATAATAATAGTGTTGAAGCTATGCCAATTTTGAACCCATGGACCTGTTGACTAGCTAAATTAAAAGTCCCTGACATCTTTATAGATGTTGATTTTATTTTTTAAATGGCCAGTATGTATGATACCCAAATCAAGACTATTAAAAGGGATGATGGGAAAACCCTACTAACCCTAGATAGGAACTCATTCATGAAAGCATTCAATGTATATCATACAATGGCCACAAAGATAAATTTGAAGATTTTAGAGAATAGGTATAAAAGAGAGTCTGGAATTGCATCCAAATTGATCCAGGAACATCATGTGCCAAGAAGAATGAAAAATTATATTGCACCCATCCCAGGGACTGCTCCCTATTATTACAAGGACCTCAACTTCTATATGAAGTATATCTCCAATGCATTATGTAGAGTGTTGGGAAAGGATGGAGGACCCAAGAGAATAACCTTAGACATCCTTATGATGGTCCTAGATATGCAGAGCCCTCACGGTAGTACCAATTATGATTATATTCAGTATATAATCAACAAAATGGATCAGGGATTTATTGATATCTAGAACAAGGAAGATAACCCCAAGTTCATGCATTATTCCATTTTAATGCATTTGATTTTGTACTACAACTTTCCTATCATGAACTGCCAGTATTTGAGACCTCAAAGGTTTCATCAAAATCAAGCTAACCCCATTCAATTTTGGTTAAGAGTGTGGAATTATACTTCCAGAGAAAAGGAATTCTGTGCTTTTGAAAATTGGATAGTATATCCAATATTTAAGTGTTTAGGTGTAAATAAGAAAAGGCTACCAGTGAAGGTGTTGCAACTACTCAGGCCATGCTAATATGTTGATAAGTGGCTAGGAGACCACAACTGGGGAGACTTCTATTATGAGAATAACTTCACTTTGATCAGGGTGTATGGTTGTACTCACCCACTCCATGTTTTACCATTCCATGTGCCACCCAGGATTGTAGCAATGGAATTTATTAGATAGCTGATCTTAATAGAGAGGGAGCACCTGGCTTCTCATAGAAAAGGAACATTCACCCCCATATAGTTCAAGATTTATAACTTTACAATTGGTAAGAGGACAATTGGTAAGAGGACAATAGGTCCTATAAACAATTGGATGAGCCACTACAGAATGAATGTAGCCCTCTATAGATACATAGACACAGAAGGATTTATACTAAGTGCCAAAAATCTATTGACACCCACCATCCCTTATACAAAAGATCATGAGGAATGTATGGAGGAAGACCTCATAATAAATATACTAGAGGATGAGGAGGTCAATAAAAGGGCCGAGAAATTTAATGAATTGATGGACTTGGTGAGGAAAGTGAAGAGAAAAGGTATCTCTTTTGGGGGTTTCTTCCCAAATTTTCCATATTTGAAATGGCTTGATGCCATGGTGGAATCCTATAATTTGTTGTGCAATCAACTTGAAGATGCACTTGTAGTGCCAAAAAGGGGCCATAAAGGGCATTCATCATTAGAGTATGATGAAGAAAGTGATGAGGAGTATTCAGTCCCTAGCTCCCCTCGAGTGAATTAGGCATTTGTTGAAGAATAGGTAGCAGAGGGAGAAAATATAATTGACCTAATAGAGGTTCCAGAGACTGAGGTCACTAATGAACCCCCACCAAAGAAGCAAAGGATAGAAGCAGGGGAGCCATCACAGAAAAAGGAGAAGAAAAAAGATATAATCGGTGCACTTATCACTGGTGATAGAGCCTATGATCATCAGCTAAGGAAGTAGATAAGAGCAGGAAAGAAGCTACAGAAAGATGATGAAATGGAGATAGAATTACCTCGTATGCCATGCATTGATGAAAGATTGTTATATCAAGATCAATTTATAAAGGATGACAATTTCATCAAGACCAGAGAGTTCAAAGAGTTCCTCATTTGGAATGAACAACAGCAAGTTGGTGCACAATTGCAATTGGCAGGTTGAGATCTGATGACCAATGAGGCTTTACAAGGATTACAGGATTATGATCCTGAATTAGAGAAAATCACACCAAAAGAAGATAGGCAACTGGTCAAATCCAGTGGGATGTTGTTGGTAGAAGGATGGGATTCATCCTCTGCCTTCATTATAGATCAAATAAGGAAGCAACCCGATGTAAATTTAAAATCAAAGACACAATTTGGAGAGATAATCAGAGGATTTGAATATAATCCAAAATCCCAAGCCTTAGCAATGTGGAGCCTAGCTCCAAAAGATCAGAAGCCATCCCTGATAAACATACAAGAGAAGATGGAAGGGAACAAGATCATCTGGTCTATCCAAAATACATGAGACTTGGATATTTACCAAGTGCTCACCCATTTTTCTCAGTTAAATGATGCCAAGGCTGCCCAAATGTCTAAAAGATATAAGAAACTAACTAGTGAAACTAGTGATATAGTCAAGGACATGAAGTTGGCTCTAATCAAGATCAAAGAATAAAAGAAGTTGATTGCAGAGCTTACACAAAAATTTCTTGATATGCCTTAGGTTTCCCCTATAGCAACAAAAGAAGTACAAGATGTTGGGATCCAAACAGAGGAAACATAGCATTCTTCAGCAGAAATAGGGCAAGGGTTTAAGGAGCACAATGAAGTTATTTTGGGTGCACTAACTAAAATTTTGCAACATAGGGTAAATATAATAAAGGATAAGATTGATATAGTTTATGGAGCTTATGGAAAGTTGCCAGGCATGCAAATAGAGGTCAACAATTTTGTCCAAATTTTGAACCCTTATTATGCAACATGGTTAGGTAGAATAGGATTGTTTGAAAGGTTGGCATCTTTGCAACCTTTTAGGTCAGACCTACCAGAGATAGTAACGCAGGTTGGGGTTGAAATAGAGAAGATAGGAGCCACCTTTTCCTTTTTCAAATGAAAGGCTAATTAGATTGAGGCAAGGTTAAACATGTTTGGTCCTGGCTATAACAAATTTGTGCCTCCAATCAAATCAGAGGACAATCAGATCAAGCCACTAGGGGTATGAGGCTCAAAATTTGACATTGTGTTACCTAGTAAAGAGGTATATTTTTTTGACAAGGGTGAATTAGATATGGAAATATATAATAAGATTTTGGATGAAGCATTTAAAGCACAAACAGATTTCAACAAGTTTATCACAGATGTTAAGAGTATTACTGATGTCAGGTGGGAGAGACAAAAGACCCAGTTGCAGAACATACAGAGCTTTGAATGGCTAAAGAAGAAGATGTTACAGCATGTGACATATTAACAAAGCCCAAGAAGAAAAATCATATCATTGTTGACTTGGATATAATGGATGAAGAATAGGAGGACACATGGCACCTGCTCTTTGAGCATAGGAATGTTAGCTATCATAAAGACTAGTGTAAATTAGCCTTTATTGGCAGTCACTAGGTATAATTGCAAATATCAGATGCTATCCTGATCATATACAGACAAAGGTGCCAAAGATCACAAGAAGAAAAAGAACATATTAGATATTATTCTTCATTTTTGTCCATCCACCACTTGGTTCTTTCCTTTCTTTTGTCTTTTTTGTATTTTATGGTTAGGTCTTAAAACCATCTGAAGCTTGTAGCATCCTTACTTCTTAAGGATTCCAAGATGGTTTAAGCCTATAAATAGAGCATATTGTAATATTTTGATGGATGATGGAATAGAATTACAAGGAAGACTATAAAAATTTTTCTAAGCCTCTGTACTTTTTTGTCTATCTAAATGTATTTGAAGCATTAAGACATTAATATAATATATTGCATTCTCTATTTTACATCTTAGTTGTCTCTTTTCATTTCTATTATAGTTCTTGTATGTTTATTTGTAAGGCACTTAGACATACTAATGACAAGGTGGTTGTGCATTCATTTGTGAGCTCCTTCAAGGAAGGATTAATTATTTCAAATGACCCCAGAGAACTTAGCATTACTTTAAGGTTTTGATGACAGAGTTATAGAACTAGAGGATAATCTATAAGGCATTTTATCTTTGTTGCAAGTATTTCATTAATAACCTTATTATGGATTTATACCAAGATATTGTCTCTATAAGCCCATAGGATCAGGCACTGGTTTATAGTTTTGCAAGTAATTGTTCAATCATCCAGCATTTAAGAACAATCATTCAATTACATTACATTTATAAGAAAACATACATTCATAAGCAATTGTAATCATAGAGTATACAATTCAAGTTTTTTGATTCCTTCAAGAGAGAATCAAATAGGTTAACCCTCCTAAGTTCTGTGAACTGTAAAAGAAAGAAGGATGAGAATCCTTATTGCATTACTATTTGTTGTTTTCAAAATACTAGTTTGGCTAATTAAGCTCTGTATCAAATTATTCATAGCCATTTGCATAGTTATCTAATTATTGGTACATTAAAAGGAATTCAACAAGTTAGTAAGAAGATATAATCCAGTTTAAAGTGTTGTAAGATCAGTAATCATTTAAAGGTAATACCTTCTTGAGTCAGTGGATCCCAAAAAAGGAGGAAGTAATAGTTTCCCCAGATATTATCAAAACCCTCATCAATTAGGTATTTCTCTTGCTTGAATATGTTCTTTCAATTTGGGATTCATAGGGTTAAAACAAAAATTTGAGTATTTTGAGGTTTAGTAAGAAAAATCCCTAACAGATAGCGTTCTTGATCATTCTATCAAAGCTAGGTGAATCTTGCATTTGTAAAGCATAGTTCATTTCAGGTACCAAGTTGTTAATAAAGATTTCCATCTTTTTAGATTTGGGTATTTCTCTTGAGTACCTTGCAAAGATTCTCCTTCACCTTTGGAAAAAGTGTGTAAAGGATTCACCATTTTGTTGCTTCGTGTTACAAATATCCATCATGGTTACGTTATTTTTTATGTTGTAGGAGTAATGTTGAGAAAATTTTTGGATTAAATCCTCAAAAGTTTGTACACTTGGTGTGAGTTTGGAGAACCATTCCATAGCGTTTCCGCCTAGAATTCCTAGAAATAGCCTCATTAGATAAGTAAGTTCATGCATGTACTCTATGCTTAGAGAACAAAATTATCTAACATGGTCATGTGGATCTATTTCTCCCATGTACTTTTCATATTTGGGTCTTTCCATGTTAGGAGGGAATGGAACCATGTTTATACTCTTGTCAAAATGGACATATGTGTTCCAAACAATACTTTTTCGTTGGTTTGGTCTTTTCTTTCTTGAGTTTCACAAGTTTTGATTGCATTAAGGTCAATTTATTGGTGAGAATAGAAATAGGTGTTTGCACCTCTTTTTCCTTTAGTCTCTCAACATCATAGTCTTTGGGATGTTTGACTCCAAGAGAAGCCAAGTGTAGGAAGTATTTCTCTTTGTCTTCACCAATGATCTTTTCCAAGCTTTTTTGGAACTTTCTACTTTGTTTGAGCTTGTTATACTCCTCTTTAGATATTTATTCCTCACTATCTGAATCAAACAAAGGAAGAACATGATTTCATTCTTCTTCATGTCTTTCTCTTTCATCATGTTCTTTGCTAGATTCATCAAAAGTTGCACTCCATCCTTGATGAGGTGCTTCCTTTTTGGGTGAGCTTTGATCGAATAGGGGATTGTGAGATGTCTCTCCTTATTGAAATTTTAGTAATCTAGGAGGTCTCTTTGATTTGTCAGCAAGGTATTGGTTACGTCTTGTCTTAACCATGAAATTTTGGTCTCAACTTTATCAAAGGTTTTCCAATTATGTCAAAAGGATATCAAATTGTCCAAATAGGTGTGTCCAAGTAGTGAAAGAGTGTTTGTTCTCGTTTTGAGTGAGTGACTCTAGCGTCAGAGGGTTATAATGCCATAATAGTGAGCTAGGAATCAAGAGGTTTTGATAAGTGAAAGGCCCACACATTTCAGGGTCAATTGTGAGAATCCAAAAGGACATGCAAGGTAGACTTCTCAGAAAAGTGTGAAACAATGACAGGTGGACCAACAAGAGCAACAGGACCAAACTAAAGATCCAAAAGGGTATCCAAAAATACTAATTTTCTATGAGTGAAATGTGTGCAAGTATCCAATATCCTAGATGCAACTCCCTAAATGCAAGCTATGATTTTCCAGATGCAAGCTGATGTAGACTAAATGTGAGCTTTTATATGTAGGATGCGAGCAAATTTCCTGCATAGGAGCCATAAATTACCAAAAGTGAGAAAGTTCTCTAGATGCGATCTAATGCAACCAGATGTGACCTTAAAATGACCATATGTGAGCCTCTGATGGTTTTACAATTTTTTTTAGTTTTGTCTCAAAGTACGTGTAATTTTTATCTGATAATAGGGTATGTTTGAGACTTTCCAATGAGGTTTTAAACAACATGTGTGTCAGGATTGAAATTTTTTGCTTGTTTTGAGGATTTTATCTTTTTAGTGAGATTTTAGGACACATCAAGAAATGTTTTTTTTGTTAAGGTGATGAAACACATCACTATTCCCTAGATTCTAGGCATAGAGTGAAAATCTTTGCTCATAGACTTGGGTACACACTGACATGCTAATCAGAATATGACCATCATCAAGCATGCAATGGTTCCAGTCATGATTTCATATTAGAAAAATTCAAACGCAAGTGAGGGCATGAAATGACGAGTATCTTGGGGTAATTACTATTTGCCTTGCACAAATATTATCACCCTTTTGGAGATAAATCAGGTTGATTTTGACTACAAGTGTTTTTTAATTGTAGGCATCTGTTCGCAATCATCCCCCATAGAATTGCACAAGACAAAATTAAGGCGTATAGCCCTATTAGTATTCAAATGTGTGTAGTCTCTCAAGTGAGATTCAAGTGGCTCCGCTCCACACACACTTAAGCATGTTCAAGGAATGATGTTGAAATTCCAAGAACAAAACCAACTACATTTTTTGAGGCTTTGGCCTACAAGGAAGGATATTTTTTATAATGAGTTGGAAGGGTTGGCATAAACCTATCTTCACTTGGGTTGTCTCAGGAGAGTTTTTCCTCAACCAGCATGCCCTCTAATGTTTTGAAAGAAATTAAAAAGGATTGGCGACTTAGGAGTCTAGATTTCTGATTCTTCATGAGAAGAAGAGCATACTCTCCTATTCCATGTCATTTTCTCCAACAAATATGTCAAGCATGTTCATTTCCTCATATTTCATAACTTAAATATCAATCCCCCATGATGAGTTTTTGATTCCTCCAACTTGGGAAAAAGAGAAAATCCTCTAGTTGGACTAAGAAATGTGTTTAAATCCGACTTTAAATGCCTATTGTAAAAATTAACAAAGCACATGAAAGAAAAGTTTGATTGTTCAATTTCCCCAAATTTAAGTGACTTTGCTTCTTCAATTACTTCCCAAAAGTAGAAAGATTTTCTTGTTCAATTTCCCCAAACTTAGTGAATTGCTTGTTCAATTACTTTCCAACTTTAGACAATTGTGTTTGCTTGTTCAATTTTTCCCAAATTCTTATCAAGTTTTAAATTGACTTTTGAGTTTCTAATTTTCCTTAAAGGAAAAGAGTGTAACCCTCTGATCAATATAATAAGTGATAGAAAATGTGCTTAAGTTTGAAAGCTTTGCAAAATAAAAGTTAAGTTGAGCGATTTGGAAACCTGCAAACCTTGAATTAGTAATTGCTTTCCAACTTTTTAACAAAAAATTCTCTAATAGCAATCTACAAGAAAATGTTAGGTTGTTCAAAACACAAAAATAGTCATGGTTACCAGATTAGTGGTTAGACTTTTAAATTTGAAAGTGAGCTAACCAAATGCGACTATATTTCCTGAATGTGATCCTAGAAATCCTATATATGATAAAGGATCCTAGAAATGAGCCTTTGCACCAAAGGTGATGCCGGAATTACCTGATGCGACCTTTCACTGGATGCAATTTGGGATATACTAGATGCGAGTTTTGAAATCTTGGATGCGATGATCTTTCCCAGATGTGAACCTTTGCAACTAAAGGTGAGCTTTGGTCACTAAATGTGACTCTATACCTGAAAATAGAGAACACAAATGAGTGAAAAATGGCCTAAAAAGAAGGATAAATCCAAGGATTTTCCCCACGGTGGGCACCAGAAATGTGTGTATTTTGTGGACCTGCAAGCTGCAACACAACACTTCAATAAGTCATTACATTAGTGAGAAAAACATGAAATATGAGAGTAAAAACACATAGAAATCATTAAAACTGACATATTTCTCCCTATCTAAGAAGAGTATGATAAATGCTATAATTTTCCCTTAGATTATTCATAAATCAGTGACACATTCATGCTTAGAATGGAAGATTTAAGTAAAATGAAAACTAAATGACAAAGAAAAGTTTATTTTAGTGCACCAAAGCAAGATTATGTAATTACTATCAACAATAAACTAAGAATACATTTAGATTGTCATAAATTAGAGCAACATAAGATTACTTTCAAATTCTAAAGATTAAGGGCCCATTGAGCTCAAAATTCATTCCTTTTATTGAATAATTTGAGGAATGAGAGGTCAAGATTGAGTTGTGAAGTGAGGTGGAGATTGAATCTTTGGTGATCCATGTGAGGTGATTGATGGGTAGTCTGGGGTCTATTTCTAGAGAGTTCGCCTGACTCTACTCTAAGGTCTCTTTCTTAGACCTTTTAGGGTATCCTAAACCCTAACCCAATGTAAATCACTAAGATCTTCACCTCTCACTCAAGACCCAGTTCCCCATCAAAAAATTATTCCTCCATGCTCACTGAACCTACAAGTGTAGATTTATTCCCTAGGCTGAACCAACCTATTCATCCAATACTCTCACAACATCTTTCTTCACTTTTCTTCCCAAACCGAACTATCACCAAGCTCGCTTAGGGTAAGAACTTCATCTACATGTCCAACACTTCTCCTACAGTAACAAAACATAAAACTATGTACAAGGGATCCTCTCAAATTCTATCTAAGCACATGGTTCTTTCCATGGATTCAATAACCTCGAGGAGCCATGCAATATAACTACCCAAAATGGGTCAAGAACTCACAACTTGCAAAACAAAACAAACTACACTATTTGCACTTGAAATAGGTAATGAAGCTTAAAAGATAAATGAAAAAACACACTTTGAAACTTCTATTCACTTCTTCAATCTCTTACAACACATATCTCTAAAAAACAACATGCATCCAGGTATATAACCCACACTCTCCAACAACTTTCATCAACCTCATGAATGCAGGTATGGGCAATCATTAAGCAACCTCCCATCACTTTAGCCAGGTGTAACTGCCCATTGAAGACAAGGCGACACATATTGAGTCATTATAATTGACTAGGTTGGTCAGAAAAGACAAATCTATGATTTTTTGGTTTTTAACTGACATCACCGAGCATTAATACCAAGCACCAGAACAAATTGAGCATCAGCACCTGAGCATCAGAAAAAATTTGACACCTAAAAGCAACCCCAAGCAACATCACTGAGAAACATTCCCGAGCAATGTAGTGTAACCTGAGCAACATCACCGAGTGTTCTAAACAACATTCCCGTGCAACATAGTGCAACCTAAGCACCAGTATTGCCTGAACACCAGTGAAGATTGAGCACCAATATAAGTGCGACCCAAGAATTTTTCCTTCCTTTCTTTTCACCATCTGAGGTTCCAATTACCTTGGTTGGATTTCCAAAGGCTTACAAACTACCTCAACACATAATAACCTAAAAACAAACAACTTAAACAATTATGGTGTTTGTTCACCAAATTAACCTTGATCATTACAAAAGTGGTAGAACTGAACACCTTACAAATAACTTACTAACCCAAATTCTTTCTAACCTAGGTGATCCTACACCATACTCCCCCAAATGAGAGAAATCAACTTCTAGGTGACTGGATCAAGTCAAGATCGATGCCTAACTTCTTGAAGTTGGTCACTGACAGTCATGTAGCCTCCAAATCAGCTTGTCCTTTCCATTTGACTAGATGTTCCATGTAGGTCTACCTTCTAGTATGCTTGGAAACTCTTGAATTTAGAATCTTCTTTGCCTTTGGTTTTGGTGAAATTGGAAGTTTTAATGCTTTGAGGTCTTCGGTGTCTGCTACTAGATCATAACCTCCTTTTTGGATTGGTCCTTTATAGGACACCAGATCTGCCACAATGAAAATTGGAGATAGTCTTATGTCTACAGGAAGATCAACTTTATAAGCATTGGACCCATACTTTTCTAGAATTGTACAAGGGCCTATCTTCCTCATCTGAAGCTTACTCAGAACACCTTTTTGCAGCCTTGATTTGTTTAGGTGTGACATGACCAAATCTCTAACTTGAAACTAAACATCTCTTTTCTTTGCATCTACCTTCTTCTTGGTGTGAGTTGTACTCTCCACTAATGCTTCCTTTACTATATCATGGACCTCTATCATGGATTGAGAAAAATCTTCAACATACCCACTCTTCTATGCATTTCTTCCAAGATCCTTGAGTTCACATATACCCCTGGGATGAATCCCATATACTATTTCAAAAGGGCTCTTTCCAGTAGATCTATTGATTGTATCATTATAGGAAAATTCTGCTTGGGCAAGTAACTGATCCCATGATTGTCCATATTCTTTTGTGAAAAATCTCAACAAATTTCCTAAACTTTGGTTGATCACTTCAGTCTGACCATCGGTTTGTGGATGATACACCGAGCTAAAGGAAAGATTAGTACCAAGCTTCCACCACAAGGTTTTCCAAAAATGACTCATAAACTTAGAGTCTCTATCTGATACAATACTCAAAGGTAATCCATGTATCCTTATTGCTTCTCTAAAGAACATATTTGCTATGTAGCATGCATCATGTGTGGTTTTACATGGCACAAAGTGAGCCATCTTGCTAAACCTATCCACAATCACAAATATATTGTCCATTCCTTACATGGTCTTTGGAATTCCAACTACAAAATCCATACTGATGCATTCCCAAGGTTTATTTGGGATTGGAAGGGGCTGATACAATCCTATATTAGATGAAGTCTCTTTTTCCTTTTGATATACTATGCAAGTCTCTACATATCTTTGGACATCTCTACTCATTTTTGGCCAATAGTAGTACCTCTTTACCAATTCTAGAGTTTTATTCAATCCAAAATGTCCACTTAATGAACCATTATGCTTCTCTTGTACTAAGTTCTCCCTCATTGAACCTCTTAGTATAAAAAGTAGTCCTCCCTTAAATAAAAGACATGCTTGAAGAGTATACTCATAATATTCACTATGAAAATGATTTTGAAATTCTTGACATACCTTGTATGCTGCTGAAAAGTTTGCATTTATTGGATACAGATCCTTGAATCTTTATATGCCAATGCTTCTTAACTGAACTTCTTGTACCGTGAGAAGCCTTCTACTCAATGCATCTTCTAACCTTCTTGTTCTTTATGGTGAAGGTGTAGGCTTGGATGTACTCCATGTTAGTAATAACTGAGAGGGGGGGTGAATCAGTGGCCTCAAAAATTAATCCTTAAATCAACCCTTAAAACTTATAACCAAAAATTATGTCTCAAGTTATCTTTTGTCCTACAAGATGAATGCCTTGAAATACTTATATCAATTTACTACTTGTCGGATTGCTTTGTTAAAATTTCTTATGTATGTTTACCAATAAGCAGTCATCTATTTACCGAAACATAGTAAATATGCAGAGTATACCGATCAATCCATAATTGCATATGTGAAATCTAAAATAGTAAAGAGATCAAACATAAACACATAACACATGTATTTTTAACGTGGAAACCCTATTAAGGGAAAAACCATTGGGAACGGTACCCCAAATTTTCACTCTTCTAAAGTGAGCCCTATTAAGAGCCAACCCTGTTAAAGGTTACAAACACATTGTTAGGTGTGACCTTGTTGGATGATTTAAAAGATAGTTTGTCACCTAGTATCTGGCATCTAATGCTACCATCCTTGATCAAACACTCACTTGGCCTGTCAATAGGTATTGGGTATATCCAATGCTACTTTCATCATCAAACTTTTTGATACTCCTTGGGATGTATCTCAATTGAAAATACTTTTAAGTCCTTCTCGGTTAAGAGACTTGATGCTTCAATGGTTAAACTGAAACACTAATGATTTGTTCATACATATAACTCAATTGAAGATTTTTAGATCTATTGTAAGTCCATTACCTCTCTGATCAATATAATCAGTTCTATACCTTTGCTCCACATTGTTTAGCTCTGTGATTTTGTCTCACTATTCGTCGGTGTCTGTAGAATCTAGCTCTTTCCTCTAGCTTGTTGATCAGGACTGAATGAAGACTTTCTTCTCCTTCATATTTTCTTTAGCATCTTTCCTCTTCTCTTCTTCACCTCTCTCACACATTCCCCTTTTTGTAATAAATTGGGTTTGTCTCTATATAGAAATGTTTTACCTTTTCTTTGCTTTCTTGATTCTTGGCATGATCCACAATTCTTGCTAATAGATTTAAAGTGAACTCCAATTTTATCTTACAGAGATCTTCTTGCCAATTAGACAAATCAGCTTTAAAATAATTACTTATATTTGGCTTTATCTAGATGATTAAAACAATGATAGGTATCCGTTTAAGTCTATCTTTAGCTTCTTGATAGCTAAGCATTTTGTCATTTTTGAACTCTCTATTCTGTTGGTCAACACTTCAATTAGTCATCGGTGATAACTAACTATTCCATTGGCGTGACTTCAGTTGTCATCGGGATCTCTATGCTTGTCTTTTTCGTCGGGCAACACTGAAATTTTGTCTGTCGGGTTACACTGTGTTTTTCTCTTTGGGCAATAATGTAACTCTGCTTCATTGATAATGCTGTGTATTTTCTCGTTGGGCAACACTATGACTTCTCTTTTACTCTAACTGTTAGTGTGCACTCTGTCGGTGTATACAGTCACTTTGTGAATACTTGACTTATATCCATTACTGATAGCTTAGCCTTTGATTCATTTGTTCTTTGAAGTCTTTGGCAGTATTTCCATGAGCATACAGATTATATCAAGTTGACATCAATGACAATACAATACATTAACTAATTTAATGCCTTGCATGATCATCAACTTAACATCTTCAAACATTCAATCAGTTAAATGTCATCAATCTCTCCCTTTTGCATTGATGGCAACATACTACATTATCATATTATACTATTACTAATACAATATGAAATATACAGTTTCATCAAGCTTTCCTAATGTAACTAATACAAATGTCTGGCTATCGGTAAGCTCAAATAGCTTTGATTTGATTCTTGTAGCTTTCTTTCTATCTTCAATCCCTTCAATGGAAAGATGTAGAATCTTTCTTTCTCTGATGTGATGTGTTCTCCTTCTATGTCAAACTCTCTCTCTTTGATTGGTCTCCTTTTTTTTGATGTCTTTTTTCAGTAATTCTTTTCTCTTTGTGTGTACTCTCCCTTTCTTGTTGCATCTCTCCCTTTGGATACTTTGATGGATATAATCTCTCCCTAAGTTGATAATGGATATAATCTCTCCCTTTATCAGTATGATAATGAGATAATTCTCTCCCTTTGATAGAAATGCCAAACATCTTTTCAAACAAATATTTGATAGTGATCCTTTCTATCATAATATATTCCTTGAATTTCCCAATCCATCAGTAATAACTTTGGTGCTTGGAGTAGATACATACCTTTCTATGTATAGATGTATCTTTGAAGTCCATCTTTCTACTTGCATCAACATGAATGATATTTTGATAATATACAGGCTTATGCAGCCTTCTAGTCATCTTAATGACCAATAGACAAGGGTATGATCCCTAGTCTCTTTCTCAAGTACTCAAAAACATCCTTGGGTAGTGGCTTGGTGAAGATATCGGACAATTATTCCTTTGATTGCACCTATTCAAGTATCACCTCATTTGCCTGAACTTTTTCTCTCAAATATTGATACTTGATGGAAATATGCTTTGTTTTAGCATGCATGACTGGATTGTTGGAACTTTTTATTGCACTTGTATTATCACAATAGATAATTACTGGTTCTAGAATTCGCATATGCATACCTTCCAATAACTGTTTGATCCATGAAATATTTGAGCAGTTTGCAGTAGCAGCAACATACTCAGCCTCTGCAGTAGATTGGGAGATGAATCCTTGCTTCTTGCTGATCCATGTGACAAGTCTATCACCCATAAAGAATGCTCCTCCAGTTGTGCTCTTTTGATCATCAATATTTCCAGCTTAATTAGCATCGGTAAAAACCTTAAGTTCAAATTTGCCTTCTCTTCTATACCATAAGCCATAGTCCTCGGTATCCTTCAGATATCTTAGGATTTTTTTCATAGCAATTATATGTGATTCTCTGGGATTAGCATAAAATGTAGAAACTATTCCTACTGCATGTGCAATATCTAGTCTAGTATGTACAACATACTTGAGTTTTCCAATCATTGATTTGTACAAACTCTGATTTCCCTTTGATGACTTGTCTTCCTTTGTCAGCTTACATCCATTTTCCATCGGTGTTCCAACTAGTTTGGATTCTTCCATATTGAATATTTTTAGTACTTCTTTGATGTACTTGGATTGTGTAATGAAAATACCTTAATCTTGTTCCGTGACCTGTAGACCAAGAAAGAACTTGATCTCTCCAAACATAGACATTTCAAACTCTTTTCTCATTTCATTAGAAAATGATTTGCATAGCATATCATTGCCTCCAAATATGATGTCATCAACAAATATCTCAGCAATCAAAATGTTAGCATCAGTATCTTCCTTCAAATAAAGATAACTATTTTCACTAGTCCTTACAAATCCAATACTTATAAGATAGGAATGAATTCTTTCATACTAGGCTCAGGGTGCTTGTTTCAATCCATACAAGGCTTTGTGTAGCCTGCATACCATATTCCTCTTGTCTAGTTCAACAAACCCTTCTTTATTCTCAATGTATACCTCTTCTTCAAGTATTCCATTTAGGAATACAGACTTGACATCCATTTGGTAGAAGCCTTTATATGCAGCATAAGCAAGCAATATTCTTACTCCTTCTAGCCTAGAAATGGGTGCAAAGTTCTCTCCATAGTCAATCCCTTCTTCTTGTGCATACCCTTTACATACTAGTCTTGCTTCATTTCTTGTTACTTCTCCTTTCTCATTCAGCTTATTCCTGAATATCCATTTTGTACCGATGACATTCTTGTCATCTGGTCTAGGTACAAGTGTCCATGTCTTCTTTTTCTCTATCTACTCAATCTCCTCATTCATAGCACTTATCCGTTCATCATTATCTAGTGAAACATTGACAGATTTGGGCTCAAAATCACAAATAGGACATCTTGTGTTTAGAGACTTACTTTTGGTTCTCATACCAGCTTTCTTATCTCCATTGATCTGATTTTGTGGATGGTTCCTTTTGACATATCTGGCAAGTACATGTTCAGCTCTTTTTCTATTAGCTTGATCATCATTTTGTCCTTTATTTTGTTCTCCATCACTTGGTGCATCATTTTGAGCAATATTATGATCATCGGTATTTGCAGCCTGATGCTTAGGTGTAATGATCTATTACTTGGGAGCTCTACATTGTTGGTCAGGTAGAGTTCTAGGTTCCTCATTGTAAGTAAACCTATTGTAGTCCTCTAGTTTTTAGTGCTTTCCTTTTCATTCTTCTCTGCAAATTCATTTATCTTTACATTTTCACTTTCAACAATTTTGTTAGAGGCTTTATTGAGACATTTATAAGCCTTGCTCTTGGTGGAATACCCTAGAAATATTCCCTCATCACTCTTGGAGTCAATTTTTCCATTTCTATCATCTTTTAAGATATAACATTGACTAAATTTTTTTTTGAAATAACTCACATTGGGTGTGTATCCATACCAAAGCTCATAAGGTATCTTCTTGGTGTCTTTCTTCAATTACACTTTGTTCAATGTATAAACAACAGTATTGACATCTTCCCTCCAGAAGATTTGGGTGATGTCTTTCTCTATCATCAGTGTCATTGCACAATCAACTATGGATATGTTCCTTCTTTCAAAAATACCATTTTGTTGTGGTGTTCTCGGTGAAGAGACTTATCTTTTGATTCCATGCTCATTACAAAAGTTAGTGAATTCATCTGAAATAAATTCCCCTCCTCTATCTGATCTTAAGAATTTTAATTCTTTACCACTTTGTTTCTCAACCATTGCCTTATACCATTTAAACATCTTAAATGCTTCTGATTTATCTTTTAGAAACATACTTATCATCATTCTAGAAAAGTCATCAACAAAGAGAATAACATATCTATCTCTATAATAACTCTTTGTCCTCATAGGTCCACATAGGTCAGTATGGACTAATTCTAGAATTGCATCAGATGCATGGGTTTTACTTTTGAAACTAGACTTTATCATCTTACCTTTTTGACAATTCTTACACATGATATTGTCAGGCTTGCTCATCATCGGTAAACCTTTGATATTTCTCTTTTTGTTACTCTTTATCATGTTGTCAAAGTTCACATGACACAATATTTTGTGCCACAACCATATGAATTTGTTTGTAGCAATCAAACAAGTGGTGTCAGTATCATTCAGATAGAATAAGTTACCTTTTGTCTTCTCATCGGTACCAATCAGATTTCCTGATTTATTGAAGATCTTTGCCTTCTTATTTTCAAATGTTACTTTGTGACCTGAATTATTCAACTGAGAAACACTCAATAGATTATAATTCAATCCATTTACCCAAAATCATTTTCACATTTTATCTAGTTATTCAACATTAGGGTTCCTCTACCTTCAACTGGACAAGGTGTATCATTACCCATTCTTACTGAACCACCTTTATAGTATTCAAAAGTCTCAAAATTTTTCTTATCACTGGTCATATGGTGAGTGCAGTCACTATCTATGATCCAGACATCATTTTTACTAACTTTAGATATGAGTGCAGTTTCTACATACCTTTTTTCATCATCATCTGATTCATCTTTCACTACCACAAACACCATCTCAATGTCTTCATCAGATTCAGTGTCAGTATCATCATCTTTACATTTAGCTAAGTAACTGGCCTTCTTTCCTTTGTCCTTGTAGTCTTGGGTATCTCTCCTTTTTGATTGTCGATAGCTTCTGTAATCACCTCTATCAGACTTCTTTTCAAATGATCTATCATTACTTCTATCATCTTTACTTTTGTTAGGACATCTTGTAGCAAAGCGTCCAATCTCTTTACAATTAAAACAAATAAGTGGTAATTTACCTTTGTATTTACCTTTGTCTCTCTACATTCTTCTAGCCATAAGTGCTTCAATTTTATCAAGATCATCTTCTTCACTTTCACTATCACTATTTTTTCTCATAGTGTGTTTATGACTTGATTCACTTATTTTTATAGAAGTTTTGAATGCAGACTCTATGTTTGGTAAGATACTATTGTCAAAATTATTCATCTGAAATGAAATTAGTCTTCCAATCAAATTGTCTAGAGTAACATTTCTATTTTCTATTGCTCTCATTTCTTGAATGGTAGATACTCTAATAGCATAAGTAGGCAATAAGCTTCTTAGAATTTCACTTACCACTGTATCTTCTTCTAGTACACCTCCAACTCCTTGAATAGCATTGACTACCTCTTTGATTCTTGTGCTATATTGTGTGATGTTTTCACCTTCTTTCATTTTGAGATTATCAAACTTTCCTCTAAGGCTTTCTTCCTTGGCTCTCAAAATATTCTTGTCACCACCATGTACAAGCATCAATTTCTCCCACATCTTCTTTGTAGTCTTGTAGGTTTTGACATCTTCAAATTCAGCATCGGAGAGTGAGGAAGAAAGCTCCATCATCATGCATTTAGGCTCATTCTTCTCTCTCAATTGTTCAACTATTGGTGTTCTTTTGGGCAACACATATTCATTATCTAAGTATTGAGTAACATCATTTCCAACACCTGATAAGTGGAGTTTTATTCTGCTCTACCATGAAGCAAAATTATCTTTGTTCAACTTGGGCACATCTCGTCTGTTCATCTTATGATCTTTATCTTGGGTATTGAATCCTTCGTTCTAAGAACACAAGCTCTAATACCAATTGTTAGTAATAACTGAGAGGGGGGTGAATCAGTGGCCTCAAAAATTAATCCTTAAATCAACCCTTAAAACTTATAACCACAAATTATGTCCCAAGTTATCTTTTATCCTACAAGATGAATGCCTTGAGATACTTATATCAATTTACTACTTGACGAATTGATTTATTAAACCTTCTTCTATATGTTTACCGATAAGCACTCATCTATTTACCGAAACACAATAAATATGCAGAGTATACCGATCAATCCAGAATTGCATATGTGAAATGTAAAACTGTAAAGAAATCAAACACAAACACATAAAACATAGATTTTTAATGTGGAAACCATGTCAAGGGAAAAACCACTGGGACCGGTGCCCCAAATTTTCACTCTTCTGAAGTGAGCCCTATTAGAGCCAACCCTATTAAAGGTTACAAACACACTGTTAGGTGTGACCTTGTTAGAGGATTTAAAAGATAGTTTGTCACCTAGTATCTAGCATCTAATGCTACCATCCTTGATCAAACACTCACTTGGCCTGTCAATAGGTATCAGGCATATCCAATGCTACTTTCATCATCAAAATTTTTGATACTCCTTGGGATGTATCTCAATTGTAAAAGACTTTTAAGTCTTTCTCAGTTAAGAGACTTTTTGCTTCAATGGTTAAACTAAGACACTAATGATCTATTCATACATACAACTCAATTACAGATTTTCAGATCTATTGTAAGTCCATTAACTCTCTGATCAATATAATCAGTTCTATACCTTTTCTCCACATTGTTCTTCTCTGTGATGTTTTCTCACTATTCATCGGTGTCTACAGAATCTAGATATTTCCTCTAGCTTGTTGATCAGGACTGAATGAAGACTTTCTTCTCCTTCAGATTTTCTTTAGCATTTTTCCTCTTCTCTTCTTCACCTCTCTCACACATTCCCTTTTTCGTAATGAATTGGGTTTGTCTCTATATAGACACGTTTTACCTTTTCTTTTCTTTCTTGATTATTGGCATGATCCACAATTCTCGCTAATAGATTTAAAGAAAACTCCAGTTTTATCTCAAAGAGATCTTCTTGCCAACTAGACAAATCATCTTTAAAACAATTACTCATCTTTGACTTTATCTGGATGATTAAAAAAATGATAAGTATCTGTTTAAGTCTATTTTTAGCTTCTTGATAGCTAAGCATTTTTTCATTTTTGAACTCTCTGTTTTGTCAGTCAACACTTCAGTTAGTCATCAGTGATAACCGACTATTCAATTGGCATGACTTCAGTTGTCATCAGGATCTTTGTCCTTGTCTTTTCTATCGGGAAACACTAAAACTCTGTCCATTAGGTTACACTGTGTTTTGCTCATCGGGCAACACTGTAACTCTACTTCATTAGTAATTTTGTGTATTTTCTTATCGGGCAACACTATGACTACTCTTTTACTCTGACTGTCGGTGTGCACTCCATCAGTGTATACAGTCACTTTGTGAATACTTGACTTATATGCATTACTGATAGTATAGAGTTTGATTCATTTGTTCTTTGAAGTCTTTGGCAGTATTTCCATGACCATATAGATTATATCAAATTGGCATCAATGAAAATACAATACATTAATTGATTTAATGCCTTACATGATCATCAACTTAACATCTTCAAACATTCAATCAGTTACATGTCATCACTCCACCCATTTCATATTTTTATGACTTATTTTATCCTGTGAATTCAAAAAACTCAAAGCCTGGTTGTTGGTAAAGACTATAAATTCTTTGTCAAGGAGATAATGTCTCCATTTCCTTAGTGCTTGCACTAATGCATACAATTATAAATCATAAGAGGAATAATTCCTCTTTGCATCACTAATTTTTCACTATGAAAAGCTATTGGCTTTCCTTCTTGACTCAAAACTGCACTGACAACAATATTACTAGGATCAAATTCCACAGTAAACAGCTTGTCAAAACTAGGAAGTGTCAATATCAGTTGAGTTGCTATTCTTTGCTTCAAATATTCAAATCCTTTATCAACCTACTCATTCCATTGGAACTTGGCTTTTATACCCCCTTTTATGGTATCTAAAATAGGTGCACTGAATTCACTGAACTATCTGATAAACTTTTGGTAGAACTGTGCTAATCCATGGAATCTTCTTACTTCTGTAGCTGACTTTGGTGTAGGCCAATTCAAGATTTCTTCCACCTTTCTTGTATTCATCTTCAAATTACCATCTATATAACAAAACCTAAGTATACCAATTCTTGTTTCATGAACTCACTCTTTTCTAAGTTGATTGTCAACTTTTCTTCATGCAACCTTTGTATTACTAGTTATAGATGTCTAAGATGATCCTCTTTTGTTTTAATGAACACTAGGATGTCATCTAAGTACACTACAACCCAATTTCCAATGAAGTCCTTCAGAACCTCATTCATCAATCTCATAAATGTGCTTGGGGAATTTGACAACCCAAAAGGCATAACAAGCCACTCATAAAGTCCTTCGGTAGTCTTAAAAGTAGTCTTCCACTCATCTCCACCTTTGATTCTTATCTGATGATATCCACTCTTAAGATCTATCTTGGAGTAATATCTAGCTCCACCGAGATAATCCATCAAATCTTCTATCCTTGGTATGGGGAACCTACTGAACAGTGATCATGTTTATGGCCTTGGAATCGGTACACAACTTCCAAGTACCATCTTTCTTTTGTGATAAGACTATGGGAATAGTACAAGGACTTATGCTCTTTCTAATCAACCCATGGTCAATTAGTTATTGGATCTGGCTAGCTATTTCTGCATTTTTTTGTGGGGTCATTTTATAAGCATCTTTATTTGGAAGTGAGGATCCTGGGATGAAGTCAATCTGATGACTAATAGTCCTCTTAGGTGGTAGGGTAGCTGGTTGACCATCACTAACTATGGTCTGGTATTGAGTTAACAGCCTTTGGATCTCTAAAGGTAACTCTTCTCTCTTATTACCATCTTCATTCTTCAGTTTCAAAACCAAATCAAAGCCCACTCCATCTTCTTCCTCTAATGTCTTCAAGAATTCCTTCTTGCCAACCAACAATAGGTTAGGACCCCCTTTCTTCACTTCACCTTCTTCCAAGATTGACTGTATCTTGAAAGTCACTCCATCTTTCTTAAAGGAATATGAGTTCTTAACTCTATCATGCATTGCAGCTCTGTCAAATTGCCAAGGTCTATCCAATAACAGATGAAAAGCATCCATTGGTAGGATATCACAAAACACTTGGTCCTTATATCTCCCTATGGAAAATTCTACCCAAGCTTGTTCATTAACTAATACATGTTGATCTTTATTCAACCAAATAACCCTATAAGGATTAGTATGAGGAATCCTTTTTAACTTTAACTTTTCAACAACTTCTAAAGAAACAATGTTATCAGTAGAACCAGAATCTATATCAACTTTATAGCTTACCGAGTACCTTGTATTTGACTCAAAAAAAAAGATCTTCTTTGGCTTGGTTCCTCTTTGTTGGGTTCTTTGAGGAGTGCTTTGTGAATCATTAGATTCTCACCCATCTCAGAATATAGTTCTACTTATGTTGTCTTGTTGTTAGAAGACTCTTCTTGCACATAGTGGACTCTATTCTCTCCTTGTGATGTAGAGCTCTTCTCGAGACAGCGATATGCAGGATGCCAAAATTGTTGATAGTTGTAACACTTCATTGAATAGAAATAAGATCCTCTTCCCTAGTTATTGGTTCTTCCTCTTGAAATTTATTTGAACCTCTTCCTCAGTTGTAACCACCTCTTGTGTTACTAGATTCTCCTTGATTCTCTATGAGCTTGGACTCACTGTGATTCTTAGTTCAATATTCCTTCCTCCATATCCCCCTCTATGAAATATTTTGTCTCTTCCTCTTCCTTTACTGCTTGAATCTTGTTTCTTCTTGAACTTCTCCTCCACCTTGAGGGCTAGCTAGTAGCATTGGTGTACTATTTTGGGGCTTAAGAGACTGATCTCCTCTTGGATAATCCAATTGAGATAATTTAGATACCTAGCTACTTTTAGGATTTCTTCTTGCATTATATGTGATCTTAAGCATAGCATGTAAAATTCTTATGTATAGGCACTCACTTATAAGTCTTTCTGTCTTAGATTTTGTCTCTTCTTGTGCAATTGCACTTCATAATCATCAGGAAGATAAGTTTCCTTCATTTTGGCCACCATACCTTTCCAACTGGTTATGGGGTTCTTTCCTTCTTTATCCCTTTCATCTTGGACAAATTTCCACCAAGTGAGAGCAGTTCCTCTCAATATTGTCTTAGATATTCTTACTTTCTGAGCTTCAGTCACACTGTCACAGTCAAAGTGATTATCAAGACCTTCTATCCACTCCATGATTAACTATGGTTCCATCTTGCCACTAAATAGAGGCACACCTTCTAAGGACTTACCACTCATTGCCTTCAATGCTTTAAAGAATGGATCTTCTTGAAGCACATGGTTTGGCTCTAGTATTATTTCTTCCTCGGCCATTGATTTACCCTTTCCATCAGCTTCTATCATCCTTTCACTAACTGTTGCAGTCCTAAGCTACACTTCTTCCAACTTAGTTTCCATTTCGGCCAACTATTCCTTTAGGAGTGTATTATCCTCTTTCTGCTCTTCTAAATTCTTTGTCAACTCTGTGTTGGTTACCATTTTGGATGAATCTACAAAGTCTGCTAAAATTAACACCCAAATAACACAAGCACAAATCTTCTTGCTTTGATACCAATCTGATGTGTAGTCTGGGGTATATTTCTAGAGAGTCAGTCTGACTTTTCTCTAAGGTCTCTTTCTCAGACCTTTTAGGGTATTCTAAACCCTAACCCAAGGGAAGTCACTAAGATCTTCACCTCTCACTCAAGACCTAGTTCCCCATCTATAAATTATTCCTCCATGCTTACTGAACCTACAAGGGTAGATTCATTCCCTAGGATGAACCAACCTATTTAGCCAATACTCTCACAACATCTTTCTTCACTTTTCTTCCCTAACCAGACTATCACCAAGCTCTCTTAGGGTAAGAACTTCATCTGCATGTCCAAAACTTCTCCTACAATAAAAAAACATAAAACTATGTACAAGGGCTCCTCTCAAATTCTATCGAAGCACATGGTTCTTACCATGGATTCAATAACCTCGAGGAGCCATGCAATATAACTACCCAAAATGAGTTAAGAACTCACAACTTGCAAAACAAAATAAATTACACTATTTTCACTTGAAACAGGTAATGAATCTTAAAAGATGGACTAAAAACACACTCTGCAACTTCTATTCACTTCTTCAATCTCTTACAACACATATCTCTGAAAAACAACATACATCCAGGCATATAACCCACACTCTCCAAAAAATTTCACCAACCTCATGAATGCAGGTATGGGTGAATATTAAGAAACCTCCCATCACTTCAGCTAGGTGTAACTTCCCATTGAAGATAAGGTGACATGTATTGAGCCGTTATAATTGACTGGGATAGTCAAAAAAGACAAAGCCATGATTTTTGGGTCATTAACCAACATCACCGAGCATTAGTACTGAGTGCCAAAACAAACTGACTCAAATTATATCCAAGAACATGGTTCTTACCATGGATTCAAGAACCTCAAGGAGCCTTGCAATATAACTACCCAAAATGGGTCAAGAACTCACAACTTGCAAAACAAAACAAACTACATTGTTTGCACTTGAAATATGTAATGAATCTTAAAAGATAGAATGAAAACACACTCTTCAACTTATATTCACTTCTTCAATCTCTTACAACACATATCTCTAAAAAATGACATGCATCCAGGTATATACTCTGTGCTCTCCAACAACTTTCACCAACCTCATGAATGTAGGCATGGGTGATCATTAAGCAACCTCCCATCACTTCGGCCAGATGTAATTGCCCATTGAAGATAAGGAGACATGTATTGAGCCATTATAATTGATTGGGATGGTCAAAAAAGACAAAGACATGATTTTCAGGTCGTTAACCGACATCACCAAGCATTAGTACCGAGTGCCAGAACAAACTAAGCATCAACACCCGAGCATCAGAACAAACTTGACACCCGAAAGCAACCCCAAGCGACATCATCAAGAAACATTCTGAGAAACATAGTGTAACCCAAGAAACATCACCAAGCATTATGAATAGCATTACAGAGCAACATATTACAACCTGAGCACCAGTGTTGCCCGAACACTAGTGAAAAATAAGCACCAGTACAAGTGCAACCCGAGCATTTTTCCTTTCTTTCTTTTCACCATATGATGTTCTTAGCGCCTTGGTTGGATTTCCAGAGGCTTACAATCTACCTCAAGACACACTAACCTAAAAACAAACAACTTAAACAACTATGGTATTTTTTCACCGAATTGACCTTGGTCATTACAAAAGTGGTAGAACATAACACCTTACAAACAACTTACAAACCCAAAATGTTTTCTAACCTAGGTGCTCCTGCACCATTGATCCAAGTTATTTAACTCTCATTGGCTAATGGATTGACTTTCCATTTTGCAAGTGAGGAGTTGTAATTAGGAGATTTATTTAATTCCTTTTAATTAATTACTTTAGCCATGTATTTAATTATTTTTATTTGATTTAAATAGGCCAATGCAATTAATGTGATTTAGTGATGAGATCACTTTGATTTTTAGGAAATTAAATTAATTTAAATGAATTATGCTAATTAATTGAGCATTTGTCTTGACATAATTAGGGGTATGATCACACTTACAGAAAATAGGGTCTCTAGTTAGAACAGACCAAATTAGGCTGGTTACAGAAGAATGTTATAAAAAAAGATGTTTCAACCTTTGATTATTCCTAGCATGTCTATTTCCCTATTTATCATTTTTTTGTGTGCTTCATTTATTGAGGATAGCTAAAGACAAAGTAAAAATTGAAAGTCATTATGAGATGTGAGTTTTGCATGTGCATGTTATTTGAATTTGTAAAATCCATTAATATAGGTATTAGGATTGAAGTTGTATACTAAGATTATATATAGTTCTTGTTATGCTACAGGACTTATTCTAGTATTCAACACTTGTGTACTCTTGGAAGAAACTTGCTCTTCAAGTGTATGCAATTATATTGTTTACTATAATACATTGAGAAAAGTTTTCGAGGTTGGAGTTTTTCTCTTAGAAAGGTTTTCCCTACATACATGTAGTGTTGTGAGCATTTATTGTGTGATGTTGTTTTTAATATTTTTCATATTGTACATCTTCTTCATTGTAGATTGTTTAAAATTTCAAAATTTGTACAATATTTTTTTAATAGATTTGTGTACAAAGAATTTCCACATACATTGCTTCCTTTTACTTGGCTAGTTATATTCTATCAAGTTTTCAATTGATCATATGGATACCTTGGATCCCAAGGATCCTGCCGAAACATAGAACAAACTAGGTGACCAAGACCCACCTCTTTCTCTCTAGCTAAAATGACTTATTGTAATTATGTTTTTATAATCTAAACTATTACCTCTTTATAACTTCTACAATATGACTACTATTTGTTTTGAGACATATGTTTAATACTGTAGATCAATGAATTTGACTCAAAATCTATACAATTGAATCCTATAGCAATATCACAAAATGTATATAATATTATTTGATAAATAATAATACAAATACTAATATAAATACATTTTCTTGAGTTATGCAAATATCAAGTTTAGAAGGTCAAAATGTGGAGATATTTCAAAGATTCAAAAAGTACCAATAAGGGGCAAAGAGTTTGAACAATATGCTTAAAAGATGTAAGCTAATTCATGTATTGTTTAGGGATTCTTTGCCAGCAAGAAGCTCTTAGAATCCATACTCTCAAAGAAAGATTCAAGTAGAAGTATAAAATATTTCAGGGATTTGTTGTTGGTAAGAAGATCCAAGAATCATAATTATCAGATGATCCATACAAAGATTGTGATTTATTAGTTGGAAAACTGCTCATGGATTCATATGATGCCCTGTAATTCTCGAACAACAATCAACTGGTGAAATTGAATTTTACTGACAATGACCTGAAGGAAACTAAATCAATGATTTGTTAATCATAAGACAAAGAAATATGTAAAATCCCAAATTGCCTTAGAGAAATAAGAGGCAGGGTATCCATTATATAGAAAACCAATATTACAACCATAATATTTAATATTACAACCATAATATCTAATATGGGATTAAAAAGTCAATAAGGGCTGTAAGTATTCTTGAAAGGCTGCCCCCAAAGTCAAGAAAGGCTTCTCTAAATGTCAAGAAAGGCTTCCCACGAGATAGAAAGTCAAAAAATGGTGGGAAGGTCAAGAAAGGTTTCCCCCAATGTCAAGAAAGGCTGCCCTAGAGACATAAAAGTCAAGAATGGATGACAGCCTCAATGGGCATTATTATTGTTATTCACCCTCATAATGATCTTTGGTAAGAACATGAAGTAGATCTCTAAGCTTCTAGAACCTTTCACGAGCTAGAGCCTTTGTGAAGTTATCTACAATTTGATATTCTATACTGTAATACACAATTTCAATCAAGCCTTGTTGAACCAATTCCCTGATATAGTGATGTTGTATCTCAATATGTTTGGTTCTACTATGAAATAATAGATTCTTTGTCATTTGAATAGCACTCTTATTGTCACAATACAACAAGGTATGTTCATTATGAATTGTTATAAATATTAAGAAAAAAAATATAAGGAAACATGAAAGAAGACAAGAGAGATTTGCAAGAAGAGTTTTACCATAAACCAAGTTAAAGAAAGATGATTCAAGAACTTTCACCAAAAGCACCAAGAATCTCAAGATCAACACCAAGACAATGTTTTTGAAAGGGGAAAAATAAGAAAAACCCCTTGTGCATAAATATGAATGAGGCAAGAAGCAGAGAGAGAGAGAGAGAGAGAGAGAGAGAGAGAGAGAGCTCATTATAATATTGCAAGAATGAGAATGAGAGAAGAGAGAAGAATAACAAATTGTGAGAACCAACATAGAAACCCTATGAGAACCTTTTAGAACCCTTAAGAAGTGTGTGAGAACCATCTCTTAAGTAGAGATGAGTGGAGGATTTTTCATGTAACTCCCATACTCTATGAGTGCCACATTCACATTTGGTGTGTGCCATGTGGAGGAATCCTCTTAAGGAGGAATATCTAATTTCCTTATTAAAGGAATTACAAATATGAGACAAGAACTTGGTTTATAAAATACCAAGGAAAGATTATAATTCTAACATCCCCCTTTAATCTTTATTTGGGGAGATGAGATCAATATGTATCAAACCCAAATATTTATAATTATTTTGAGATCTCTCTTTAGAAAGAGTCTTCGTTAAGGTATCGACAACTGGATCATTTCATTTACAATAGAGGAGGGACTCGTGTGTCACTTCAACATGTTCTTTTCTGAAGTGATTCTGGAGTGATATGTGCTTAGAGCTTCTCATTGCTATTGTTGATTGTTCTTGTTTCAACATTCTTCCATTGGTAATACATTTCCTTGCTTCACTCTCTTGGATTCATTCTTGTATTTCATTTCATTTTATGTATTTTTCTAAATCAGATAAAAATGTTATAATAATGATGGAAGATGTAATAATGATAAAATGGTTTTGAAAAAAAAGGGCAGTAATAAACTATTATTAGTAACTGTAACTATTCTAAAAATAATATAAGAAATAATGAAGAAATAATGAGTAGAATCTCTGCCATTAAAGAAATGAAACAAATACCAACCAAACTCAAAGAGAGAGAAAGATCAATTCTCGAAGGGAGAATGCAACCAAAGAAGGTGAGTAAACATTGCCAAGGAAGGAGAAGAATGCACCAAGAGCTAGAACTTTTACCGGGAAAGAAGTAGTGAGGGAGAAAGAGCAGCCAAGAAGAGCTGCGAGGGATAAGAGGCTAGGAGAGGTGGAATGAAGGAGAACTAGGTTATGCACTGAGATAACCTTGGTCAATAGAAAAGAAGATTACAAAAAAAAAAATACAAAATTGTTGCACTAAAAGTGCTACGTAAGCTGTGAAAAGGAAGCACAAACATGAAAACCACCAAGGCAGTAGTATGAGGAGAGTGCCTGTGTGTAAGGAAAGGAGGAATCAAAGGGGTTTCATAATGAAACTAAAAGGCAGCATGAGAGGATAGAGAAGCAACATGAGCAGATTGGAGAAGCTAAGATTAGCTAAGGAGTTGCGTGAGCAGCTAGGCTGTGCAGAGAATAGATAAAGCTAAGGGGAGAGTAAATGTTCACTAATACATTTGTGGTCGATTTGCGATGGCTATGTGTCTCAATTGCGACAGCAATGTGTTGCAATTGTGATAGGAATAGACGTCGCTATTTTTTAGTCACAAAATATGACATCTTTCCTTTTCCATCGCAATTATGACTTCAATCCGTCGCTATGTAGCCCTATCAACCCCGACATTTGGGGCGTCGCCAATATAGGAAATCTGTCATAATTATATGTGTATGCGTCACAATTGTGACGAAAATGCAAGCAACTACGATGGTTTTTAGGCGTCGCCAATACAAACAACCCATCGTAATTATGGGGGTGAACATCGCAATTGTGACGAACACCCAAGCAACTGTGACATTTTTTAGGCGTCGCCAATACAGCGAGCCCGTCGTAATTCTGGGGGTGAACATCGCAATTACAACGAGAACCCAAGCTACTGCGACGGTGTTTGGGCATCGCTAATACAGCGACCCCGTCATAATTCTAGGGGTGAATGTCACAATTGTGATGGTGTCAAGATATAATTAAAAAAAAAAATTTGGGTGTGGACATCAGTTCCACCTCAGAGGACATTGCATTCCAGATTCATCTGCTTTCTTGGGCCTGTGGTGAAGCGGGAGATGGAGGCCAACTAAAACCTTAGAGGCACGCTCCAAGACATCTAGTCCTTGGCCTTTTGTTGAAGGTAGATATAGCCATCATCACCACTAGCTTTAGAGGCACTTTGAGGAATCCATCCACATCTAGTTTCCCTCAACACTTTCTTTCAAGGATCAA
>MU227195.1:3196480-3238255 GCA_018584345.1 Thuja plicata | reverse complement strand
CAAGAAGCTCCCACAAAAAAAAACTTTAATAGTGAACCCTTGGCAGAAAGGATTAATAGTTACATAGAGAAAAGATTCAAAGACTACATCAGATCCATGCAAAATCTGTAGGGGACCTCTATGATAATAGTAATTTTACAAAGATTAGCAAAAATGGAGTGTGTGCCCCTTACCTGTTGTGCAAAATTGCAACACACAAACCCGTCTCCTCCCACCAAAAGCACTTCGACACACGAAATCAATTGCAAGCAATGAAAATTATGTTTAACACTATTCTTTTTTTTTTCTATATAATCCCGTGTTTGTCGATATTTCGACATTTCTTCTTAAACTTAATATATGTCGATATTTTGACATTTTCGGGAGCATAAACCAAAAAAAGAGAGTTTTACAAGCCAAATTGGCCTGCCGTCGAAAAGTTTGGTCTAAAATATAGGCCTAATGTACTAGTGTTATGAAAAATTTGATAATCCTGATCATGGTTGTTCAATGAGGAGAGATAGGGTGTTTATATGCCTCTCACAACATCTCGGGGGTTAAAACTCAAGCAGGCCAACTTTAAGTCCAAATATCCCACTAAACCACCGAGAAAAGACCCTGGTCTAAATTGGGATTGATCTTTGAGGAAAAAAATTCCCTAGGCATTGTGTTCCAAGGAGCACAATTCCCTACGAATTATGTTCCACCCAATAAGAGCCAAAATTAGGACCACAGGTCCCAAATGGTTATGGAATACTAGATTACAGAGTACAACTAATTCTGAGATAGGGGTAGGACACGAGGGTCACAAATGATAACATGGGCCCTAGGTGACAAAATAAATTATTGGATTGAAGGAAAATAAGAGGAGTACACTTAGAAATGAGGGCTTACCTAAATTTCAAACCATATTGAAGTTATAGAGTACTCATATTTGAATTTAGGTGTCCATTAAGTGTCATATGAAGTCCTACTATGAAAATATACTAAGGTGGGTGTTAAATAATAATGAAATTGTACACACATGTTAGATGCTTACAATTTATGATGGTATAGAACCTTTTTCTCAATGGGGTCTAGAATTTATTACAATGATGAACCCCCCTTCCATTGTCATATTCCATACCAAGTTATGTCCTTCATCTTTATCTTGCACATATTCCATACCAACAATAGGATCTTGTTGTGGTGCATCAGAAGATAAATTATCTAGAATATTATAAATTACTTGTTCAGTAGAACCAAGTTCTTCTATAGTCACTGGTTCTTGAATAGTTTATTTTGGTTTTTTCTCTCTCAATTTCTCCTTCATGATAAAAATTATCTCATCATGTACTACCTGAGATTCACCAATAATTATCTTGCATACTCTAGCTCTTGTTTTGAATTCAGGCCCATTACTTCAACTAACAACTTTACATCTTCAATAGGTAATTAATTTTTTAGTAAGATTAAGGCTTTCTCTATCATTTCTCTATCTTGACTCAAAGCATCTCTCCATATCACCTCAATCTTCTTGTATAATGAATCGGGTCTAGTCTCGTGTAACTCACCGAGTCCTCTACAAAACTTATGCAAACTGTAAACAACAACATCTTCAATATTCAATTTATCTGCATCATCAAAGTTCTCATAACATCTGTTTGTATCAATTACACCACCATAATACCTAATAACTTCTACAATAATATATGATGTAAAAATTTAGAAACTTTTAGGATTAACTGACTTCTCAGTTGTCATACCAACCACTTTAGATTTCTTTCCACTAGCCTTCAATTCTACTTGATCCTTATCTAAATCAATTTTAGGTTCATCTTCTTCAGCATTAGGATTCCTATTTCTTTTTATCTTAGATTATTTGTAACCTTGACTCATTAATTTATTCCTCTTATAGGTCATTTTCACTATCTCATGTGTCTTTTTTGCTTCCTTCCCCTTTTCTTTCAATGTGGAACTCCTATTTGTTCTACCTATAGCCTTACCGGTTGTAGGAGTAACAACCTCTACATCAAATTTATCTGCTGCAATAGTAGAAGTTGATGACTATCCAATTCTAAATTTCTTCCTGATCTCACTCATAATCTCTTTTGTAATACCACCTTTTTTTAGCTAAATCATCAACCTTTTTCCTCACTCTTCTCTCTATCATAGGTGTCTTCAATTGTGAATGAATTTTCAAATATGTCTCTTCATAGGTACCAAATCTAGGTGTAATGACATCAATTGGTTTGGATAATAACTCATCAGCATGAAGTGTCACAATATCACCATCAACTTCATAACCCATCGGTAAATCCCAAGATGTTCTTGGTTGTACCGCATGCAACATACATGTATCGGTATCCACAATCAAACATATATCATTTTTGTATTTATCTACTACACTAGTTGGGATATGTTCCCTCTCATGCAATCTTTTCTGAAATCCTTAAAATAGCCTCACATAGCATTGTTGAAGTTATTTCCTAACATTCTTATGCATTGATTGATTTTCACTACCACGAGTCTATTGGTTGACCATTGAATTTGACCAATTCCAGGAAAAATGATTTTGCAAATAAAAGAATATACATACAAGTAGTGAGTCATACTTGAATGTTTGTTTCTTGTATTTCTTGATTCTTTCCATGTTCACAAAGAACTGGCCTCTCATAACCTCACACATTTCTTATTGAGCATTTTCCTTAATCATCTGATAGGTTGCATGTATGCCTCCACCGGGCACACTGTTCAATCAGATCAATTGATAGACTTTGTAACCAGTCACCATTGAAGAAAATCTCACTTTAGCATATTCAATGTCATTGATAGTCATATCACACTGATCTTTCTTAGACTTAGAAAGATGAGTGACCTCTCCAGCTAGAATAGTAATCTTGCGCAGTCTTTCCAACCATAGAAGCTGACCGTGGACTCAACTCATAACATATCCAATCTAATCAATTTTGAAACCATTATGAAGGTCAATAATATATGCAAAACCCTTCTTAGTCAAATTATTATGCTCATCCTTTAGATTAGCTCCATCACACAATCCAACAAATGCATCGACTATAGCACTATATATGACATCTTCAATTTTGAAATGAATAAAGGATCTCATGTCTTCAATTAATAGTACACCCTGAGGTATTGAAGGTAGGGCACCAGTGGGATCATTCTTTGTCACCTTCAAAGGATGTAACTTGAAAATAGGTCTCATCTCATCAGTAATCTCAAACAACATAGGTGTGTCCATGATGCTAACAATGATCTCTTCAAAACAAAATCTTCACAACACAGAGATATCACTTCAGTTCCTTGCTATGATTCCTCACACGCCACTTCACTTCAAGTATATAAATATAATCTTCAATCTAGAATCACTTCGTAAAAACTTAGAAATCACTTAGCTTATGCTTGCAAATGCACTTCTTGGCTCGTAGGATATAAAGTGAAAAATGGACTTCACTTTTTCCTTTATTACGACTCAATTCCAAGTAATAAATACAAACTTCCAAATAGTAACCTTAATCTGTCACAATGGTTAGAAACATAAAATTCACTATGCCATCATCAAAAATATTATGCGATCGAATAAAATCTTATGAAATACAATTTAACTCACCAGACATCATTAGGCATCTAAATATTCTGATACATCCTACCGTGCATACAAACTTAGTGTATAGGTTATAGATCTTACTTGTTTTTCTCCCCCTAAGCCAATTGTATTGGCTTATTTAGAAGATGAGTTCTCCAAATTACCCAATATGGTGGATTTCTTTGTCATGTCAAAAGAATTTAATTCTTCTTTGTTTACCCATTTATCCTTCATCTTTTTAATTTATTCAACATCTGCAATCTTCTTTCCTTTATCATTATTAGGCCTACTCACCGGTTGACCTCCAGTGTTATTCTTCTTCACTCTAAAAGACCTAGAAAGATGTCAAATTTTATTGCAATTGAAACACATCATACCAGTTTGCATCCATGGTCTAGCATTGCCTCTGCTGATTCTCATCCTGCAATTCACAACTGTATGTCCAAAGTTGTGACAAACATAATAGGTAACTTTGAATTGTTTCTCCCTTTGACAAGCACTTCTACGATTCATAGATGTGCTTACATTGTTGATTCTATCTTTGAACTCATTATCCTTATGACCATACTTTTTTATAGTAATAACAATTACCATGAAAATAATTTGATCTAGCATTATAACCAACCAATCAAACAAAATAATTTACAAACCTAGGAACATATGGACTAGATTTAGACCAACAAACATTAACAGTATGTCCTTCCTTGTGACAATTGAAACATACGGGTCTATAATTCCTATTAGCAAATTTGTTTTGTTTCACCTTGGGTGCAGTCTTCTCTTCTTCATGAGTTTCCTTAGTACCAGATGACTCGTAGACTTGAACTTTGGAAAAAACATATTCCTTGTCTTTCACTATGTCTCATTTGTTTTGAGAGGTGTTCATCAAGTTTAGAAGAAATCTTGTTAAACTTATTCAACAAGGCATTAGCATTTTTCAATTCTTGTTTTAGCTTTGCATTCTCATCTATCAAATGTTCACTCTCTCCTCTAGAATTAACATTTATTTATTAGTGTCATGTATATGTTCCCTCAATGTATAAATTTATTTCTCAGATCTAAAATTTTTATCCATCTTAGCTGCTAGGGTTTTAGTTTTGGCTTTTAGGGCATTCTCAACAACTTTATTAACTTCATCTGCAACTCTCCTAGCTTTTATCTCTTCACCCATTCTTAATGAGAATTTTTCCAACTTTTTAATGTTATTCTTTTCCCGTTTCAACTTTTCAAGTATCTTTTGCATGTCCTTGTTATTCTTGGCAAGCTAATCATTCTCCAAAATTACAACTTCAAGTCTAGATTCATAGGATCAACTTTGCTCAAAAAAAATTTCAATAAGATCTTGACTTTTAGTCAACTATTTGAGAAGCTCCTGTCTCTTACTCCTAGAGATCTTCAACTCGTATTTAAGTTTCTCTATCACATCCTTAGCCTCAGCAAGTTTTCTTCTATAAAACTCCATCTCCCTTAAGGATCTCTCCCAAGTTGTTAGACTTCCTTCAATGACACAAATATATGATACCAATTTTTAATATATAGAAGCACTGAGAGAGGGGGTGAATCAGTGAAAACACAACCTTTATGTTGGAGATTTGCTTCTGTGCAGATAGTTGATTGTATGTTTATCATTGATGACAACATATAATATACAACAATGTCCTGTATGTATTTATCAGTATGGACACATTAAGCCTTGCATGTTCATTTCTATGTTGTAGACATCTTCTAGATGCTATGTGCATTCACACAGAATCAAATATGCAGTTTTAGTTGAGTCATGTTAATCTGTTTGACAGTTACAGATTCTGGAGATTGTCTGAATAAGAGCCGATGTATTTACATTGTTTCCTGAGTTGCGCTTATCTTTGGGATATGCGTGTTTGTATTCATGTTTAGTTATGAGTTAATGATGATTATCCAAAGGTGCTAATCATGTTTCAATAGTAGCATGATGTTTGAGTTAATTTCGTAGAGCTGACTATGTGAAGCATCACGTCTATTCAGTTTGAGTTGCGCAGTTCTAATTATGTTGCGTGCTTGGTTTGGACAACTAAAGAAGCATTGAAGGGATTCCTAAAGATGACAAAGATCATATATTTTGGAGAAGATACTTATAGTAGTTCATGTGAAGATCACCAAGTGTGAATGATAAGAAAAGAGGAAGAACAAGAACAGAGCAGAATACTATTTGTGTTGGGACAGTAAAGACATTTCATTCATTAGTCAAAGATCTATGTGAAGAAGTAGAAAGTGCATACAATACATTGGAACTAATCAAGACACCAGGTCTACTCAACAGTTCATTATCAGATATAGTGTATATCTATTCTACTAAAGGTTGTAGCCTTCACCATTTTAGAAGTGAGCTTTTGGACAGTGAGTCCTCACACCTAAAAGGGTTATTTGTAAAATAATCCTTATAGGGTTAGACCCTTAACCAAGTCACTATAATTATTGCTTTGTAAATATCAACTCCTAATAGGGTTGTAAGATCTTCTAACATGGATTATTATACTCAAGTATAGTTCTTTGTGGGTGCTAATTCCCACGTGGGTTTTTACCTAGTTTGGTTTCCCCGTAACCAAAATTGTGGTGTTCTATTTTGTCTTATCTTAAATGTGTATGTGCTTATGATATTCTATAATTAATTGGAAGAAATAATTTAAATTGTTGATAACTGATTCACCCCACCCTCAGTTATCCCTTGGGACTATTTCAACAATTGGTATCAGATCCAAGTGCCTTGGAGAAAAATCCTAACAGCTTAAGCTAGATCAAATGGCATACTTCAGGAAAGAGAGTCCTAAGTTTGATGGAGAGAATTGTCTTGACTAGAAGAAAAAAATGATAACACATCTTCAGTGCATTGGTTTTGAGATTTATGAGATTGCTACTCATGCAATAGATGTTCCCACATTGAAGGACCTTGTAGAAGAAGATTCTACCAATAAACAAAGGGAAGTATTCACCCAAAATGCAATTGTCAAAGAAGCCCTAATAAGTGCCCTATCTAACAGTGAATTTTCTAAAATCAAGAAGGTAGACAAAGCATATTCAATTTGGAAATACCTAAAAGACATGTTTGAAGCAGACATCTAAGCCAAGAATGCATGCAGAAAGAAATGGAAGAAAAGATACAATAATTTAGAGATGCTATCTGAAGAAAACATCAGAGCTTACAGTAAGAGGATTAATGAAGAAGTCTCAGGAATCAGGAACAAGTGGAGAAATTTCAGAGGATGATATAATGGAAAAAATGATGACCACATTGAAAAAAAATTATGAAAGAAAGATAAATATCTTGGATGAAACCATGCAATTCTCAAAGGACTTCAAAAGAGAAACCTTGATTAGTAAAATTTCAGCATTTGAGATATCAAGATTGAAGATAGAACCGAAAATGGAAACAACTTTCAAAGCCTCAATCCATGGTAAGAAATCCTTAAACATCTCTAGTAATGTTGAGAAAGAATAAGTTGATACAGAACTAGAAGAAATCATTGCTATGATAACTAAGAAGGAAAGAAAAGGTAAAGGAAAATACGAAGGACAACTACCATTCAAATGTTTTTCATGTAACAAAGTTGGCCACTTTGCATTCAAGTGTCCTAGAAGAGTCAAGAAGTAAAGATTAGATTACAAACCCAAATATACTAGGAAATGCTATCATGCTGAGTGTGGTGTAACTAATGATGACTCAGGTGAAGATGAAATTGGATTTGTTACAATTAAGGATAATGAAAAAATGATTGATCAAATAGAATTTGAAGATGAAAAGTAAGTACAAGAATTGGATTTAGTATCACAAGCTGACATCAGAACAGACTGGATCATAGATAGCGGGTGTTCACATCACATGACAGGAGACAAAGATAGATTTGTACATCTAGACAGGTACAAAGGTGGCATGGTCATATTTGGAGATAACACTCCCAAACCTATCATAGGCAAAGTATCTATCACCTTAGATGGAAAGAACAAGATAGATGATGTTCTTTATGTTGATGGTTTGCATCATAACTTACTAAGTGTTGGAAAACTGCTAAATAAAGGATATCATTTGGAATTCAAAAACAATAGATGCATTATTAACAATAAAGAACGAGACATGATTACATCAGGATCAAAGACTAAAGGTAATGTTTTTCATCTTAACTCTGAAGTAAGTTGTTTTGTTGCAAAAGTGGATGACAGTTGGCTTTGGCACAAAAGACTTTGTCATATCAATTTTGACAAAATAGTGAAGATAAGTAATGTAAAGGTAGTAAGAAACCTTCCTAGCATTGCAAGACCAGTTGATACTATGTGCAGGGAATGTGTGATGGGGAAGCATGTGAGGACCTCATTTAGAAGCAAATAGAACTCTGCAGAGAAAAAATTGGATCTAATACATAAAGACTTATGTGGACCTACTCAAACAAGATCATACTATGGTGAAAGATATTTTATTTTGTTTGTAGATGATTTCTCTAGAATGATGTGGGTTGCGTTTTTGAAAGACAAATCTGAAGCTTTTGAGAAATTCAAAATATTCAAAGATAAAGTTGAAAATGAATCTGGATTAAAGATAAAATGTCTAAGATCTGATAGAGGAGGAGAATTCACCTCTGATAAGTTTCTTGAGTACTGTGAAGAACATGGGATCAAAAGACAACTAAGTGCACCCGGAACCCCTCAACAAAATGGAATTGTAGAGAGGATAAATAGGATAATACTTGACATAGCGCACACTATCATGATTGAAGGAAAAGTTGCACACACCTAGTGGAGAGATGCAGTCAATACAACAATCTGTAATATCAAAAGAATTCAACTAAGACCAGGCATAGACAAAACACCTTATGAACTCTAGTTTGGTAATGTACCTACTGTAAAATACTTCAGAATCTTTGGAAGCAAGTGCTACATCAAGAGAGATGATGGTGTTGGAAAATTTGTTGCTAGAAGCGATGAATGTATTTTTCTTGGTTACTCTACTAAAAGAAAAGCATACAGATGTTTCAATTTAAGGTTGAAGAAGATCATTGAGAGTGCACATGTGAAGATTGATGAGAAATTCATGATTCAAGAGAGATATTATGAATATGCACCTATGATTGAAGATGAACCTAGACCTATCAATAAAGATACAATTATTGATGAAATGTTTGACTGTATTGATGTATCATGCAACAACCCTGAACCAAGTCAAGAAGAATCACATATTACAAATGAGAGTATCACACCTAAAATATCAAAATACACATCCAAATACCACTCTAAAGAAGATATCATTGGAGATCAAAGCAGTAAATTCTTGACATGATCTAGAGCAAAAAGTTCAACCGTTAATGAAGAGGTATGCTTACTTTCATAGATTGAACCCTTAAGTGTTGAATATGTGTAATGATTCAGATTGGCAAAGTGCTATGCAAGAAGAACTAGATCAAATAATCAAGAATGAAATATGGGAATTGGTCCCCAGAACTTATGACAAGAACGTGATTGGAACTAAGTGGATATTCAAAAACAAAATGAATGAAGATGGGACAGTGATCATAAAAAAATCAAGGTTGGTATGTAAAGGATATGTGCAAAGAGAAGGAATTGACTATTATGATACATTTTCCCCTGTGAGAAGACTGGAAGCTATAAAGTTGTTTTTAGCTTATGCAACATTCAAGAACTTCAAAGTATATCAGATGGATGTCAAGTCAGCATTTTTGAATGGTGACTTGAAGGAAGAAGTCTACATAGAGCACACTGAAGGATTCAAACTTTTAGACAAACTAGACATGGTATGCAGACTAAAGAAATCCCTTTATGGACTTAAATAGACCCCAAGAGCATGGTATGAGAGACTTGATGGCTACTTAACAAAGATTGGATTAAAAAAGGGAGCAACAGATTGCAACCTATTCATTAGAGAGACACCTGAAGCTTTAATACTTGTTGTTATCTTTTTTGATGACATTATCTTTGGAGGTAATGACAAGCTTAGTGCAGAATTTTCAAGAGAGATGGAGAGTGAATTTGAAATGAGCATGATTGGACCTATCAAATACTTTTTGGGATTAAATGTAAAACAAATAGACAAAGATATATTCATAAATCAGTCCAAATATGTAAAGGATATATTGAAGACATTTAAGATGGAAGATTGCAAGCTAGTAAGCACCCCCATGATAACAAGAAGAAAGCTTTCTAAAGATGATGATTCCACAGCAGTTGACAAGACACTATACAAGTCTATGATTGGAAAACTCATATATCTCACTCAATCTAGACCTGATATTTCTAATGCAGTTGGCATTGTTGGAAGATTTGCAGCTGAACCTAAACAAAACCACTTAATGGCAATAAAAATAATATTCAGATACTTAAAGGGAACTATAGACTATGGTTTATGGTCTCCTAACTCAGAGAATGTACAAATTCATGTGTATACTGATGCTGATTGGGCAAGTTATGTTGATGACAGAAAGAGTACCTCAGGAGGAGCAGTATTCCTTGGAGACAGATTGGTCACTTGGACAAGCAAGAAACATAATTGCATTTCTTAGTCAATAGCTGAAGCATAATATGTAGCAACAACATTGAATTTCTCTACAATTGTTTGGATCACACAGATGATAAAAGACTTTGGAATTTAGATTGATTATCCTATTGTTATTCAATGTGATAACACTAGCACTATCAATATATCAAAGAACCTTGTGATGCATGCAAAGACAAAACACATTGAAATAAAATATCATTTTCTAAGAGAAAAAGTTACATACAAAGAAGCAAAGTTGGATTATGTAAGCACTAAAGAATAATTAGCAGATATTTTTACAAATCCTTTATCAAAAGATACTTTTGAGTATCTCAGGGAGAAGCTGAGAGTAATTCCCTTTCCCGAGTCTGATTAAAAATTGCAGCAAAAGCATCACTCCTTGGTGACTGATGAATGGTTGACTACTCTACTTCTGGAGTAGTACCTGTGCTTAATAGTATTTGGCACCCTTTGCCATTGATGTCAAAGGTGGAGTATGTAGTAAGGGGGAGCATATACTCTGGGGGAGTATATAGTCCTAAAAATAAAAACACAGTCAGGGGAGCTGCAATGAAGAGGAAACTTTGATGAGGATATTGCGAAGATTGTAAAAAGAAAGAGGATACTTTGGGTTGATGGTATTTTTCATATCATATATTTCCATCAATGTCAAAGGGGGAGATTGTTAGAGATTTGCTTCTGTGCAGATAGTTGATTGTATATTTGTCATTGATGACAACATATAATATACAATAGTGTCCTGTATGTATTTATCAGTACATACATATTAAGCCTTGAGTGTTCATTTCTATGTTATAGACATGTTCTAGATGCTATGTGCATTCACGCAGATTTAGATATATAGTTTCAGTTGAGTCATGTTAATCTATTTGATAGTTACAGATTCTGGAGACTGTCTGATGAAGAGCTAACATATTTACATTGTTTCTTGAGTTGCACTTATCTTTGGGATATGTATTTTTGTATTCATGTTTAGTTATGATTTAATGATGATTATCCAAAGGCGCCAATCATGTTTCAACAGTAACATGATATTTGAGTTAATTTGGTGGAGCTGACTATGTGAAGCATCACGTCTATTCAATTTGAGTTGCGCGGTTCTAGTTATGTTGTGTGCTTGGTTTGGCTGACTAAAGAAGCATTGAAGGGATTCCTAAAGCTGACAAAGATCATATCTTTTTCTGAAGATACTTATAGTAGTTCATTTGAAGATCACCAAGTGTGAATGATAAGAAAAGAGACAGAACAAGAACAGAGCATAATACTGTTTGTGTTGGGATAGTAAAGACATTTCATTCATCAGTCAAAGATCTATGTGAAGAAGTGGGAAGTGCATACAATACATTGGAACTGATCAAGACAGAAGGTCTACTCAACAGTTCATTATCAAATATAGTGTATATCTATTCTATTGAAGGTTGTAGCCTTCACCATTTTAGAAGTGAGCTTTTGGACAGTGAGTCCTCACCCCTAACAGGGTTATTTGTAAAATACTCCTTACAAGGTCAGACCCTTAACCAGGTCACTATACTTATTTCTTTGTAAAGATAAACTCCTAATAGGGTTGTAATATCTTCTAATAGGGATTATTATACTCAAGTACAGTTCTTTGTGGGTGCTAATTCCCATGACCGGGGTTTTTACCTAGTTTGGTTTCCCTGTAACCAAAATTGTGGTGTTCTATTTTGTGTTATCTTAAATGTGTATGTGTTTATGATATTATGTAATTAATTGGAAGAAATAATTTAAATTGTTGATAATTGATTCAGCCCCCCCCCTCTTAGTTATCCCTTGGGACTATTCCAACACTTTACTACCTCAACCAAAGATTTCATTATGATCTTAACTAACTTCCATAAAAATAAAACAAGTAACTGTAACTATGCAATAGAAGTAAAGTAATTTAATCAACCACAAAGAATAAACCATAACACCAAAAATTTTATCATAGAAACCTTTGTCAGAGGGAAAAATACATGGTGGGGATGATACCCACAATCTCTTCATTTTAGATAAAAGAGTTGCCCAGTTAAGATCTTACAATACCCTATTAACGGCTCACCCTATTAGGAAACACTAGTACCTTGTTAGAGTACAATGAGATCTATTAAGATCTACCTTGCTAGAGGATTTTGAACTCCTTAGAATTTACCTTGTTAGAGGATTTACAAAAAAGGATATGTTAGGATCCACCCTGTTAAGGGATTTAAGCTTGCTAACCTCTTGTGTTAGTCTTGAGCAATCAACTCGAATCACTGATCTTTGATAGCATTACTTGCCTGTAAGATCCAATCCAATTTATGATCACTTGACACAAAATACAATTTTTGTCTGTGATTGCAACCCTAAAAAACATGATCAACAACCCTAATTCTCTGATTTAGCATCCCTTTTTTTAGTTGTTCTTAAGTTGGTTAAACATTAAAAATAATCCACAAGTCATCCCTCAATTGACTAAATTCATGAAAATTTTGCATCAATAAATATTCACATGTCAGCCCAAAAATGTAATACCAACATTTAATACAAAACATCATCATTAACTTAACCACCTTAACCATCTAATCATCTGGTATCAATTGGTAACTCAACTGGTTCACATAGAACATTTACCAAAAAACTAACTTTCACATACTATTGAGTTAACTGTCACGATCATAAATCTATACTCCTCTGATCATAATAAGACTCTAGGAATGATCACATCTCCCAATATTCTCACCATCTCAAGTGCTATGAAAACCTCAAAACTGTTATGTCCTCATTCTCACCGATCATAACAATTAGCATATTTGCTTCACCTATTCTTCCTGTCAATCGGTTAGGGTAACCTATTCACCAAAATTAATAGAATTAATAAGTTTCCAGCAATGAAAAACTTAAGATCATTATTTCCTACCATAATTCATCATAATTCCAACAAATATATGGTGTATGACATGTTTTAAAATGAGCATTCCCCTGCTATCATGTCAATTCCTCCTTGTTTGTTAGTGCCCCAGTTTTGGAAATAATAATGAGCTTGGGTGATTTTTACCACCTCCATCTACAAAGCCTAACTAAAACCAATGAAATAAATTTACATGAACAAGTAGTCACGACCCTAAACACTTGTATTTATATTTGTGTGCATGAATTTTTAAACTAGAATTGTAGAAGGTTGTGAGGGTAGAGGTTTCATTTCAGAGTCAAGAATTTTATAGCTGGTTAAATTAAAACAATAGTTTTTAAATATATTTTCATTGTAAAATGACTTCTAGAGGATCTTTGTCAAGTGGAAGAACTTCTATTTTTATGTCTTCTTCAAATAATGTGGACCCTTTTTGTAGACGTGTTGTTTGCTGGAGTGCCTAGGGTCCCAAAGGATGACCTTCAGAAAATAAAAGTCATAAAGGTTGACAACACTAAGGACCCAATGTTTGTTAAGGATTTTTTAGATGATATCCAAGGCCCACAAGTGGACTTGAACCCTAAGGGCCTTAGATAAGGAGCTTTAAACATAAGAAACAATAATAAATAAGCCTTCATAGGGTCAAAAATTTGGAAGTGAGTTATCACAGTATATGGTGCCATACTTTCATCCATGCCTAGAATTAATTGAAGCCCTAGCTGATTATTTTAATGTAGAGGAAGGAATTATCTAGCATGAAGAATTGAAAGCAATCATAAGATCAACCAAGGTGAGAGATATGGTTTGTATTCCTTATGACCTAGGAAACACAATATCATTTAAAAAGACAAGTTTAGAATATGACTGGCCACATGCAAGAAACCCCCTTGATTTCCTTAGCAGGGAGAAGGACACCGCAAAATTTGTCATTCCTAATTTTTTATTGATGCATGGAGAAATTAAAAATGATTCAAAGGATATTTTCTCCATGCTATGTTTCATTTGTGGTCTGGATAAAGATATGATGGTAATAAATTGCATACCATTTAAAGGAGTCCCAAGGTCCTAATATTAGATATGATTTCACAGACCTCATAGGGTATAGCATGAACCATCAATTGTAGGATTACCAGATCACCTCAGTATTCAGGCACCCATCCTTTTTGATCCATAAGATCTTATACAAAAATATTGATTTCTTTCAAAGATTCATGCAATTATATATCTAGGATATGGCCTAGTGAAAGAAACTAATTTTTGTATGGACAACCCTTTTAAATAAACCCTATGATTATCGTACCTTTGTAAAATGTTTATTGAGGCCCGATCTACAAACCCTCTTATATAAAACTGATGAAGATAGGCTCAATAGGATACAAATCTCTTTCTTGGAAAGGTGTGAGAAACCTATAGATTAGTTCTATGGGGTGTAAATTACCATAGTTAGAGCTCATGATTTCAATGGTGAGTCATTTTTACTCCCCACCATAGTACTAGATAAGGTTTTGGCCTTAGAAGTTTTCATACAAATTTTTGTAGTAAATGAGAGAATGGGCACATGGAAGAACAAGGCTATGATTCATAAAGTACCAATTTTATAAGGTGGTGTAACCCTAAACAAGTTGAAGGTGGAATCATTATTGAGTTCTAAATTGGCCCAGCTTGGTTTTTCCTTGTTGTGTGAGTTTTAGGATTTTGACCTAGATGGTTGTTTGTCCAATCTATTTAACATTGTCAATTATAAGGCTAGACTCTATTAGGATTCATGAAGGAGTCCTCCTCAACCATCACCAGACCTTTTTAAATTTTTGTCTTCAGAGCATGTTGGCTCTAGGCCTACGTGTCTAAACTTTTACAATGTTTTAGCACTATATAGCCTTGTAGCTAAAATATCTCTGAATTTTAAGAGTGCTTTGAAAGACAATGACTTCTCAGAAGATAAGATCACCCCTTTCTAGGTATATAGGAGGGAGACTAGGAAAGGGCACGTTTCTCTTCATGAAACTAATTTTGATGAGAAGTTCAATGAGAAACATAAAAATAACATGAGTATTCCCCTAAAGGATCCATGATAAGGGATCTTACTACTATTCCTTCAAGCCCTCCACAAGAAAATAATTTACCACCCGTATAGAGGGTGGAGAAACCTGTGAGATCAGTGGTATCTCAAAGAAATGTAAAAATATATCAATGCATTAGGAACCCGTAGATAAAAAAGTCTCAAAGGATAATTTTAGAATCAAAACACATAAAAATATCCTTAAATAAGAAGAAACAAATAGCATTCAACACCCTTTCTAAATAGAGGAGGAAAAAATCCCACCCAACCGGTGAGGACGAGCCAGAAGTGGAGGAGGAGTAAATCAACACAAAGGCCCAAGCATTCATCACTCAGCTAACTATTCCACAAGCTATAAGTTTCTTTCCTTCCCTCCTCTCTTCTTAGTCTTTAGTTTCCTTGAGTGTATTACCTAGAGATTCTTCTAGTAAGACTGTGTCAACACCATCGTCTCAAGGTTTGATTCCCACAAAACTTGCTAGTGACCCACTCTCAAACATAAAACCCATTCCCCTATTTTCCTACTTAATTTGAGCCCATAAATGTTCATGGCCCCTAGAATTCAAGATGAATCTACCATTGTGTCTGTTCCACTAGTCCTACCCCCTGGCATCTTATTTGTTGAGAAACAAAATGTAGCCCCTCCGCCAAATAGGTCAATAGGACCATATTTCAAAAAGAGAAGAACAAGGATGACAACAAACCAATTACAAAAACCCTTAGCTCCTTGTATGATGAGAAAAAAAATAGTTAACCCTCGTATCTAGAGTCCTGAATGTGCAAGGAAATCTATAGGGAGAGATTCTCCCTGAAGAATATGACACATATGCAATGGGTGTTGACCTTAAACTAGCTCAACCTTGAGATACAGTTGAGAAAATGAAATAATCTTAGAGGGCGGTATTTGAAGATTACCTAAATCGTACACAAAAGCTAGGGAAGAAAGATAAGGATCTATAAAATGTCAAAACATTGTAGACAAATATAAAGCTCAAATAAAAGATTTTGAATTCAATTGCGCCAAACTTTATAAGGAAGTGAAAGAAAATAACTCCCAAGAGTTTCAATAGGAGAAGGCTAAGTAGGTATGTGTTGAGTTGGATAAACTAAAAATAGCCTCTAGTAAAGAGAAGAGTGATCTCAGTCAAAGATCATAGCTCAGAGAGTAGGAATTGGCCCAATTCAAGAAGTTTCTAGAGGAGTTTTTTCATAGACATGAAGAAGAGAGAACAAAAAGAAGAACAGGAAAAAAGAATAATTTACTTTATGCCTATTTGATATACAAAACTAGTTGAAAGAAAACAGGAAGAATAAGAAACATAAAAGAGAGTTTCACAAGAGAAGTTAGAGCAGCTGGATAAGATAGAATGAGAACCAGTTTCAAGCATAGTGTTGCAAACGCAAACTACACAAGAATTTCATGATAAAGAGAGATAATTCTAGGCTAAATTTTAGAGTACCAACAGTGAATTAGAACTTGAAGGATGGAACAATCAAACAAAAATAAATGCCTTGTAGGAAAGAGAGAAAAAGTTGGCAAAAAAGCAACAAGAACTTTTGAATGCAAAAGCACAAATGAGAAAAATTGCTCTCTACAATTCCTTTTGTGAATTACAATTACACAGTTTTCCATTTGATGAAGAGTGAGATCCTTTGTAGTCTACCTTGTTGATGCTATGATCCATTATTTTCTCCCCCTCCTTATAATTTTGTAGGTACCAAAGTTTTGGGTTCAAAATCTTGCTAGCAAGATCTCCCATGAGTTATCAATTCTGTATATTCTTATATAGGCCACCTGATTTACTACAAGTGCAAATCACCATGGATTCGGATTTGTTTTTTTATGTCTTGAATTTGCATGAGACATCCTAGATCTAACAACAATGGAAAATTTTATTTTTATTTTTCCCCACGTCATTTTCCTTCATAAGGCACATGTCTTGCCCATAGAGGATTTGAGGAGAAAGAGAAAGGCGAGATCATGAGGAGGCCCCTCTATTGCGATATATGTTGGGTTCAAGGTTCAAGACAATGGTCATCCTCATTCTCTAAATGAACATCATGGCATAAAGGTGATCTATTGGTCTTTGTACATGTGTCTATTGGATCTATTTTGTGTAGTATTGATATTCCTGGAAAGGGTATCTCCTATGGTTTAAACCATTATCATGAGTTTTTTGGCATGCTTTTGGAGCATGTGTGAAGATACATAGAATATATATATGGAAGAGATTTTTCTATAAAAGGGGGAAGCATTTCTATTTTATGGGTTCGATCATGTATAATCTAATGCTCTATTTTTTAGAGAGAGACTATTTTGATTTCAATATTGCTTAAAGATATCTACTCAGAATTTATTTTCATGAAAGTTTATGTCATTTTGAAATTTCAACTATGCTTTGTAAAACCTTTTTGAGTTTGAACTGATTATGAATATGTATAGTCAGAAAATGGAAGCACTTCCATGGTATACTAGTTTAGCCTTCCGAGTAGGTGGTTTGGGGTCATATTGGGCACCTTGAATGGGTTCTTGAATTTGACCTAGCTTTCCTCCTATTCTTCCTTTCTGTCCACTTCTTTCCATCCAGTTTTCTGCATTCTGGACTGTAGACCTGAGATTTTGGACCTCAAGGTCAGGGTTAACCTTTTGGGTCTATGTCAACCTTGACCCTAACCTAGGTCAAGGTCAACCTCAACCATAACCTAGGTCAAGGTCGACCTCGACCTTGACCCAGGGTTCAAATCTCAGGGTCCCACAGTTTACAGATGTTGATCTTTGCAAAAAGTTATTTCCCACTTCTGGGTCGGCTGTTTCAGGTTCCGAAGTGTTGATTCCTAAATTATATTTATCTTAGGTCCTCTCCTAGGGGTAAAGGCTCTAATTAGGATTTAATTCTCCTATGTCAGCCTCCTTAGAAGATTGTGCCCTAGTTGCATATAAAAGGGAGCTTTCTCCTCTCATTTTCTCTAAGTCTTCTAATTGTGATCAAGCATTCTCTAACCATTATAAAGTAACAAGCGCAAAGGAAACTAAGCATTCAAAGGAAATTAAAGCATCCATTATTCTACATGTTTTCAAGTTGTCAAGGTGTTCAAGTCTTCCCCTCAAGTATTCAAGTTTTCCATTGAAGATCAAGGATTCAAGTTTTCAAGCCTTTGAAGGGATTTGGTTCAAGCATTCAAGATTCATCATTCAAACCCTAGATCTAGCCATCATGACGGTGTGATATTTCTTCAAGATCCTTTGTGCATCCTCAAGACTCTTTCATCATCTCTTTAAGGTGGATTTCAAGAATACAATCATGGAGGTTTATGGTTTCTATCGAGTCTAAACTTACATACTTGCAACATTTGAATTACAATTGCATATCTATTCAATATCATAGCTTCATTCTTAGATTCAATTCTACTACTTGCTAGCATTCTATACTTTATTGATTTCAAGGTTAATTCCTAAATCAGGGTTTGACTAAGGCAAACCCCTACCCCACAACAAAAAAACCTCTTTTTCTTGCAGGTACAGGTACAAAACAACAGATCTAAGACCAGATTTGGATACCCTTTTCAGTGAATTACCAGGATCTGAAAATAGATTCTTTTCCAAGGTAGCACAGGTCAGGGTCGACATTATTGGGTCAGGGGTGACATTTGTGGGTCAAGGTCAACCTTTTTCTTAGGACAGTGTTAGATTGAAAAAATATTTCTGGGTTTTGTTCGTCTCTGCGTTTTGGTTCCGGATCATACTTTAGATTTTCTAGAAACAGTCTACAGACCTTAGAAAACATCATTTTTTAGATCTGTAATACTTTAAGGTTGGTTCTTCTTCTCATCCTTTTTAATTGCTATAATATATCATATCTATATAATCAATTAACAAAATTTAAGATCTCCTTCTTTACTCTCATTTCCAAATGATTGTTTCATTTGTGCATTTGGGGATAAAGGTGGAACATCTTATCTTCCTCATAATCACATTTCAATACAATTATAATTTAAATATAAAGGTTAGGGAAATACACAATCAAACCCTAATAAAACTAAATAAACAAAAAATTTCTTCATTTAGATTTTGGTGAACCCGCGATAGACAACTCCTTCTCTTTGGTGTTAGATTTACATCTTAGATTAAAAATTTGCATTTATAAATCCAAAAATAAAAATTTAAATAATCATAAAATATACAAAAACACTTCTTACATTTCATTCATTATGAAAATATTTTGGTGTATGGCTATTTTTCTCATTATTCTTTTCTTAGCATCTCTTTATAGTATTTATGATGTGTATGAGACTATCCTCCATTTTATTACATTCATCACTCTTCATGGTGCGCTTGCTTATGCCATTATGAGATTGACCAATACTAGTCTCCCTACTTTTAAAACTTATATTAAGGATGTGTGTAATGGAATCATTACTCTTTTGGATTATGTGAAGAATTTGGTAGATGATACACCATTGCCTAATCTTCCTAATCTTCCTCTTAACCTTCCTAATCCAATTCCTAATACTCCTACTCCTATTCTTCCATCTTCCATCCCTAGTTCTTCTCACACTTTTGTTGAGGCTCAAACTAAGGTACAAGATGAGGATGTGCAAGAATTCCTAGATTTACCTTCTCCTTCTTATCCTATCCATGATGATAATAAGAGAAAATCCCAATAAACTTCTCCTAAAACCATCATTCCACCTTACACAACATTTTCTCATGAACACAATAATCAATCATCTTCCATAGAAGATTTGCAAGACAGATACACTACAGGATACACTATGGTTGATAAACAAGGTTATAAGGTTTTAGGGCTTGGTGTTAATGAACATGGCATTAAAAACCTGATTCATGTGTCTCCTAAACAAAATATGCATGGTATAGGCTTCCCACCTTCTCAATTTGAGGTAGCTGATCTCAACTATCGTCCTCCTCTTCATATTCTTCTTCCAACACCTACCTTAGACCACCCCGATACTCCTCAGGATGTGGATAAAAAGGTGTATGTCCAGTTAATGAATTCCAAGAAAGAAATCTTCAAACCTATCCTGAGAAATGGTCTCTCTAAATATAAATGTCCTTTTAATTATAGTAATAAACATTTACTTGCCGATTGTGTGCATTTCATGCTACATGTTAGAGAAAGAGCTGCTTTGGGGATTATATCTCATTCCCGTGCAGTATTACAATTTCTTCATAATTTTGATATAGGGCATTCCCCTCATTCTTCTACAAGTTAGATAGAATTTCTCCTCTTGTCTATTCATTGGGGGGAAAGAGGTATCTTATTCCAGTCTTCTAGGGTCCATTTTACTCTTAGCATATCTTTTGTGTTGAGATTAATTGGTTATTCTTTCTATATTCTATCCCTATAAATCATCCATGATATCTTTTCTAGGACATTTGTTTTGTAAGGATATCTCTTTGCTATGAAATCTCTTGATATAATTTGATATATCCCTTACCTTCACACCTGGGGGGCAAGGTATTTTCCTTCTTCCTCTATCTAAGGAGCTACTTTCCTTATCTTAGTGACATGCATTTATCTTACAACATTATTTCCTTATAAATATGTATGTTTTTTACTATGGATACCCTCTTATATGAGAGGTGATTGTTCTAGGTCATCACCTCTTCTCTATTTTGCAAACTATGGTTTTGATAAACTCTTGCTCTTGCTTTGGGTTAGAGTTTGATTCCTTCATCCAAAGATTTTGCTTCCTCTTGATTACCGGGGGCTTGTTGATTGAATCTTTGGTCCCTCTTTTCTTGAGAAGATGACAATTTTATCCTAAGCACTTCTCTATGGTGAGGGTCTTGTTGATAAGATCTCTTTCCTTTTGAGGATCCTTTTTCCATAAATGACATATCCATTTCATGATTATCTATGTTCTTGGATGTAAGGGTCAAGGCTCTTTGCTAAGAATATGGTATACATTATTGTTAAGCTGGATATCTCCTTACCTTGTGAAGTAGGTATCCTCCTTTCTCTTCCTTATCCTGCCTAGTGGGTAGTCATGATAAGGAGGGGGGCATATATAGGGTCTCCCTTGTACTATAGTTTACATTTATTTACATTTTACAGCATGCTAAATACTTTGAAGGTAACGCACACAAGTTGCTAAATCCTGAACAGATACGCACCCTTTTTACTTTTTTGCTAAATCCTTGGAAGGTAACTTACATAAGTTGCTAAATCCCGAAGAGACACACATTTTTAATTTTTACTTTTTTGCTAAATCCTTGGAAGGTAATGCACACAAGTTTCTAAATCCTGAAGAGATACACACCCTTTTATTTTACAATATGCTAAATCCTTGAAAGGTAACGCACATAAGTTGCTAAATCTTGAATGGACACGCATTTTATATTCCATAGTGATACAAGAAGGTGGATCTATGGATATTTTCAAAAGCTGTCAGAAGATGCATTTACAATTACAAGCATAGTTTGTGGGTGAACCTATTGGGCTCTCCCTCCTTGGTGATTCATGGTAAGGTCGGCATCTTACTAGGTGAGGTAATCACTTTCCCTTCTCTCTCTTTTTCTTTCATGCTAGTAGGATTAGATCATGAAGCTATGTTATCTATAGTGTTGCTCTGGTCTTGCTTATGTTGTCATGTATGTTTTCTATGATTGATTGATCTTTACTTTCATATCTTTATGTATGTGTGTTGAGTTAGAATCCTTGGTCTAGGGGCTCATGTCCTTAACTTAGTGATATTCTACTTTGTTGTGATCCACCAGTGTCCTTCTTCTAACTTTACCGTGAGCATGTTTGATTTCTATACTCCTACTAAAGTGGGGGCTAAATGTATAGTCAAAAAATGGAAGCACTTCCATGGTAGACTAGTTTAACCTTTCAAGTAGGTTTTTTTGGGTCATATTGGGCACCTTGAATGGGTTCTTGACTTTGACCTGGCTTTCCTCCTATTGTACCTTTTTGTCCACTTCTTTCCATCCAGTTTTCTGCATTCTAGACTGCAGACATGAGATCTTGGACCTCAAGGTCAGGGTCAAACTTTTGGGTCTATGTCAACCTCGACTTGATCAAGGTCAAGGTTGACCTTGACCCTGACCTAGGTCAAGGTCAACCTTGACCTTGACCGAGGGTTTAAATCTAAGGGTCCCACAGTTTCTAGATGTCGGTCTTTGCAAAAAGTTATTTCCTGCTTCCGGGTTGGCTATTTTGGGTTCCATAGCGTCAATTCCTAAATCATATTTATCTTAGGTCCTCTCCTAGGGGTAAAGGCTCTAATTAGGATTTAATTCTCTTATGTCAGCCTCCTTAGAATACTATGTCATAGTTGCATATAAAAGGGAGCTTTCTCCTCACATTTTCTCTAAGTCTTCTAATTGTGATCAAGCATTCTCTAACCATTATCAAGTAACAAGTGCTAAGGAAACTAAGCATTCAAAGGAGATTCAAGAATCCATTATTCTACATGTTTTCAAGCTCTCAAGGTGTTCAATTCTTCCCCTCAAGTATTCAAGTTTTCCATTGAAGATCAAGGATTCAAGTTTTCAAGCCTTTGAAGGGATTTGGTTCAAGTATTCAAGATTCATCATTCAAACCCTAGATCTAGCCATCATGATGGTGTGATCTTCCTTCAAGATCCTTTGTGCATCCTCAATACTCTTTCATCATCTCTTTAAGGTGGATTTCAAGAATACAATCATGGAGGTTTATGGTTTCTATTGAGTCTAAACTTTCATACTTACATACTTGCTACATTTGAATTACAAATGCATATCTATTCAATATCATAGCTTCATTGTTAGATTCAATTCTACTACTTGCTAGCATTCTATAATTTATTGATTTCAAGGTTAATTTCTAAATCAGGTTTTGAATAAGGAAAACCCCTCCCCCACAAAAAACAAACCTCTTTTTCTTGTAGGTAGAGGTACAGAACAACAGATCTGAGACCAGATTTGGATACCATTTTCAATGAATTACGAGGATCTGAAAATAGATTCTCTGTTGAGGCAGCTCAGGTCAGGGTCAACATTATTGGGTCAAGGGTGACATTTGTGGGTTAAGGTTGACCTTTTTATTAGTACAGTGTTGGATCAAAAAAATATTTTTGGGTTTTGTTCATCTCTGCGTTCCGGTTCTGGATCATACTTCGGGTTTTCCAGAAATAGTCTACAAACCTCAGAAAATAGCATTTTCTGGATCTGCAATTCTGGATCTACAATACTTTAAGGTTGGTTCTTCTTCTCATACTTTTCAATTTCTATAATATATCATATCTATATAATCAATTAACAAAATTTAAGATCTCCTTCTTTACTCTCATTTCCAAATGGTTGATTCATTTGTGCATTAATCCCTCTTTTGGGTTGATCAACTTGGATCTTTCATTTGTGCATTTGGGGATAAAGGTGGAACATCTTATCTTCATCATAATAACATTTCAATATAATTACAATTTAAATGTAAAGGTTAGGGAAATACACAATCAAACCCTAATAAAACTAAATAAACAAAATTTTTCTTCATTTACAAAATATCATGGAGTTCTACATCACTAGAGTAGAAATTTTCTTTGCTAAACTCTTATATTTTTGTTTATGGGAGTTTCTTTGATTTGGATCATGTTGTAAACTCTTCCAGTTAAGGATATTTAAATATATGGAACTGTATCATGTCTATGGTGCTAGTAAAAATAGATAGATGAATAGGAATGTTAATGAGTGTATGTATTGTCTCAGTGGATTTTGTGGATAAATCTAGGAAATAATATAAATGTTATGATCTGTGTCATGGATCTGATTATTTTATTCTTATTTCAATAATGAAGGGATTGTGGCACATTATGGTAAATTGTGAGATAATACTTACATTCTATTCTATGTGATTGAGTCTAGTTTATTGCAAAAGTAATTATGATTAATTCATTGAAATCCTTTGGCGCATCACCTTAATTTAGTTTTAATTTAGTATTGTTATATCTTTCCAAAAACCCCTATTCATGAAGAGTTGACTTCTCAATGCTGGAGTTTGTTCAATAGTAGCTTGAAATTCCCATAAGATATGTTACCTTTATAGGTTGTAAAATTTGGTATCAACACTATAATCATTGTATTTGGAGTTGTTTAGTATTGCATCTAAAAAATAAGAATATTTTTATTTGTGGAAAATCATTCTTTATATATGCGATATAATTCATTGGTCCATTATTGTCTGATAGTGGCATTATAATTAGATGTTATCTTTCATTCAATTGCTTTCATTTACAATAACTTGTAAACATTGGTCAAAATGAGTATATCGAATTGGATATATATTTTTTGGAGATGATATAATTACCATAATATTGACATCCCTTGTTTGATTGATATTGATGATTCTTTTACTAGAGATTGGGGCTTGATCCTTGCTAAATGAAAGAAGAAAATATTAACACCCAACAATAGGACCAAGACAAATATTGAAGGATTTTTCTCATAAATCATTTCATTTTTAATTATTTGATGATCAACAACAACTATCAAAAAATTGGATATGAGCAAATACCATTGGGGAAACATTACTTCGAACATAATTTCAATTCATACCAATTAATTCATTAATATATGGATTATGAGCACCATTGGAGACTTAGATTTCATGCCGCAATTATTTAATCAATCTAGCTTTTAACAATCAAACTTGACTCTGGATTAGCATCGAAGGAAACAACATAATAATGTACTCTCTCAGAATTTGGGGTCAAGATCTATTATGTGGCGACTTTTTCATCTCTAATTCAAAGATAATGATTGGGATCATTGCTTGTGGAAGATTGATAAGAATTGTTATTGGTTAGTATTGATAGATACAATATTATTGAACAAAGTCATTTATGGTGTTGAACATCAATATCAGATCTATTCTATATTGAGATTTTTATGGTGTGAGTACTGTTGGAACCTATAAAAAATTGAAATCTTGTGTCTATATTTTCTTTCTTAAAAATCCCTAAACCCTAAAATTGTATTTTCCTTCACATGGATTCTAATCGGTAAAGTCTTATGTTTAAGTTAAGGTCTATGTTTCATAATCTTGTAACATGAAGCTTTGTCATTATGTGTTGTTTCTTTATGTGTTCATTTGCTTCACATTTTCTTATAGTTTTTTTGTTAATATTTTCCTATTTGTCACAAGTCTATGAACCCAACACCCATTTTTAAGTCCTAATGAAAAACTTGTTCATGTATATGTCACCACGTGAAAAATAGTCTGCTTGAGTCATAGGTATGTCAAAGTGACTTCTTATCATGGATGCCTTTTTTAGTCCTATCAATCTAGCGATGAGGAGCGATATTGAAATCAATTGGGATAGAGTTCATCAATAAGGAAAGATTCTATTGATATGATATTTTGTGTTTTAGTGATCCATAAAAAAGATACATAGTGATGAACAAAAGGAAAAAAGTACATTGATGGGAACTTTCCATGTCGATAAAAGTATTTTTGTGTTTCATTGATTTGTCAATGAAGTGTGTGATTTCAGATAAATATGATCAAGTAACATATCGAGGAGAGGTCCTATCATTGGTGGGAATATTTCTAGGTTTTACTGACCCAACGATAAATTATGTGGTTGTAAATAAAGGGAGTTCAATACACAAGTTCAGTATTAAAATGGTTTTTCTTGGTCGGTTGATAGAAGGAAAAACTTGATTTATTTAAATTTATGCCCGTGTTGGTTGGAATTATGACTAACATCATATTTGTCATAATTCCAACCAACATGGGAATAAATTTTAAAAAAAGGTTTAACTTCATTTCATTATGTTATGTTACGTCGCGAAGAGCTGAAGGAGGGCACGCAGAGTAACCATCAGAGGGCATAACACGCTGCAAAGAGTTGAAGGAGGGCAGACAAAGTAACCAACAGAGGGAATATCACAAAAACTCCAAGATTTCTAAATCTCTCTTATTCTCAGGTACCCATCGACTCTTCTGGTCCACATTCTTGTTTATTAGGATTCTAGTTTCTATCTAAACCTTAGTTTTAAATAAACCGAACGATTTTGATATCTTCTTGGAACATTTTGTAAGTTTGTTCATGCATGACTTTCTAGACTAGTTTTATGATGATATATTAGGGTTAATTCCTCATGATTGATCACCAACAACCACCCACAGAGAGGCATCTTTGCAGCGTTGAACAACCAGAATGGGCCAGGCAGAGAATGGTGAATCGCCAACTGGAATGAAAAAAATTACTTAAATGATTCTAATGTCTGAGAACTTCTCATAATGTATTTAGGACACCAATAATTACATTCTATGCTCACAAATTTAGGTGAAGTCAATATTATTATAATATCTCTAAATTATAAATATCCAAATTTTTCCCTAGGTAACAATTTTTAATTAAAGCAAGTAGGGATTAAAAATACCTTTCACTTTGATTCAGATATTGCAAACAAGTTAGGAATCATTTACAAAAATAATTCATAAAATAGATCTCTTTAGTTAGAAATGAGAATATTAAATAGATGTTATTATTACCTAAATCATGTGGTGAATTCACTGAGCCAGTCTTGTTTGTAACATTGCAAGCGACCTTTGACATATTTAATTACTGCTCTCATGGGCATGTGGTATATAAATCTTAGTTGTGCACACAATTGGAAGAGTTGCCTCATCGGATCTCAAATTAGGCAACTCTTCCAATTGTGTGCACAACTAAGATTTATATACTCACTTTTCATTGCTTCATTGTCTATTTTGCATTATTTCTTTGTTGAAGTTGTCACTACTATGTCAATAAGATTCTAGTTCATTTTCTCTTTAGATCTTCAATATTATTCTCACTTGATCAATTTTGTAGTAGACATTCCTTCTTGGAAAATTCTTTCTTTAATTTCAATTCATATTTTCGTACTATTTTTATGATAGTGCTTCAATGATAGTATCATCTTCATTCTTCTCACTATGACTGTCTTTGAATAGTAAATGAATCTTTATGGAAATCAATGAATACTATATATCCTAAAATATGATATGGATCACTCATTGATTCCTCATAACATGGTTATTATATCCAATAAAATAACCATCTTATCTTTTAGAATAATAACTACATCTAATTTGGTAGTCATACATCCAATGGAATAGTGAATATATCTTCATTGAAGAACCATGATATCTCTTTTTTAACTCTTTCTTGACATCTAATTTTTTGTCCATACAAATCACTGGTTTGCACTTCATATAGCAATGTATATGTACATATTCACTAGATAAGACTATCTTGCAACTTAACTATCACTTTATTGATATTCCTTGTCACCGCTTTTGACAATGAAAGGCACAACCCCTTATAAATCTCCATATTTTGTCACTTCTTAACCACTTTTAATATTGATAGATTTCCATTATGATTTTCTAAGTTGAACATCATTTCATTGTTTTTACATTCTATTTTCATTGCTATTGCATTTATTTTCTATTAATATGTTTGAAACTCATTCACTATTATTACTCTCCATCTATCGATAGCTTCGACAACTCATATCACTACTACAATCTTTTCATCCATGTTTCCTAGTAATCTTGGTTTCCTTATTGTGGATAACGGGAAGGTAAATTTAACAATATCTGGGCTGGAGGAATAATAATAGGTTGGGAATCAAAGCTATATTTTGCTGAGTGACTACCCACATTGGTGCAAATTGTTCCGTGATTGACTTTTCCTTGTGACTACCAACATAGGCTACATCAATTTATATCGGGAGTCATTGTAAAAGTGATATCCTATCATTGTTGCATAGTTTACTCTAGGTGCATATTGACTACTTTATTCTCTATCTCTGATTAAAGTTTGTAATTACCTGAACTGTTTATAATCATATATAACTATGTAACAAAGTGAAAAACATGAGGCATAGAACTTCTTTCTGGTTATTTATTTGTGCATTTAATTTGCAAGTTGAAACTTAGCATAGACAACAGTAAGACTGATAAACAAGCGTAGAAGTGGTATGATATTTTATAGTAATCAACACAAAAATTTGTTAAATTTGAGGGTGATTGTTGTTAGTGTTGTTAATTTGACAACTAATTTAACAGCCCCCAATATCGAATATAAAAAATGTCTAATTTAAAGTGTTTAAGCTGTTGGGCCAGTTCACATGTTGTTTTCTGACAATAGGAAAGTGAGGGCACAAACATCCCCTTTTATCTTGTGTCATCATTTCTGCAAATAGTCTATGTTGTCTCATCATTTCTGCTTTCTTTCTTATATGTATAGATATACACAATTGTGTGTACGTTTACATAATCATGCATACATCAGTATGTATGTGTATGGATCATTATGTTGGCATACTTATTCATTATTTTCATTATTGTTACTTTTTTTAAGGTCTTCTCAATGGATATAATATTTGGTATTGAATGTTGTCATTTGGATTCCTTGGAAGAACAATGCTCCATATTATTTAATTTGCGTGATGATGACATCAAACATGCTATTCTCTACCTTCTGAAACATAATATTTTTGGCTCGCATGTACACGATGGGGTGATATATAAGCTAGTATTTTCTACTCTATTTGAAGCTACCAGTCAGTTTGAATGGGTTTTGAAGGTGGTTAAGCATGTGGTTGTTTCCCATAATTCAAAAAAAGTTGCACAGGGGATTCAGACGATCAATCCAAACATTATCTCTGGCAGGCTTGGCTTAATTTCTTATAATAGAGCTGGCTTTCAAATTAAAATGGTGGAGGCATGGGAGGTCTATAAGCTATCTTGCACTAATGATAAATATGCTTCTATAAGTGTCTTCCGTGGTCACAATGAAATTTTTTTCACTTATGACGATGGGAATGTTATGATGGACTACTTCTTTGGAGTTGGCATTTTTGTCAATAAACTAGGTCATCTTTAGATCAAACGTAGACATCAAACTTAACTGTTTAACATAATGTCTGGAATACTCTTCTTTGTAAATGTTTTTGTTGATACATACTTAGGGTCTAGATATCCATATGTTCATAATCATTACAAAAAATTATCTAGCTAATAAACTTTATATCCTTATGCATTATGTTGTTGTGATTTTGCCTCTTTTTTTTTTGACACAATGAATGGTTTCATATATCACTTATTTCAAAAATAGTGGCTCCATTATATCTTCTTTGAGATTATTGTCCTACATTTTAATAGAAGTCTTTTACTATATTTGTAAGTATGGTTTTGTATAATTGTTTCTCTTTCTTACCATTGTTGACTATTGATCATTGGTTTCTATTTCTCCCTTGGGAATACTTTTAAGGTAGAAACGGTAGGATGCCATCTATCTTTCTTGAAGACTATTTATCAAAAGGGGATCAATGTCCTTTATCTTTAATTGAATAAGGGGTGTAGAAGGTTGCTTTGAATCCATTGGGTATAGAAATTGAGTGGTATACCCAAATGATGCAAAGCATCTTCTGCACCCTCGATTCCTATGAAGAGAGAAATTCCATTGATACCCTTTGGATAAAGAGGCTTTAGAACATAAATATGATATCCTACCATTACTACCTAAAAATAATTTCCAATGGATCATATATGCTCTATCCTACCATAGACACGTGTGCGTTCCTTATCATATCCTTAACACAAGCTCAATCTCATGAGGTTGTAGTGGACCCAATTGATCTAGATTGATGAATAACAACATCCACTTTCTACATTGAAAAAGTACCATATCTCTCTCTTCAAGGGTGGGTTATTCATTACTACAATGTCATGTTGTCTTTAGTTGTATGTAGCTCTAATTGTTTATTGTCTACTATAAAATATTTAGCATAAGTATCATGTGACTTATGTAAATATGATTATGATTGACCTTCATAACATTGAATAGGCCTTTCTAAACCAAAATATTGGCCTGCTCAATTTTTTCAAATACACAAGGAACCATAGTGACAAGTAAGCTTGAAATTGTAATAGAAGCCACCCCTATTCCAAGAACTTTGAACCACCTACTCTACAATCTACATATTTAATCATAAATACATTGCCTAAATTACAATCATAAAGACATTGCCAATATTACAAACATTAACAGTTTTCTCCATCCTTCTAAAGATACTACTTTTGGAAACATATAATTGATAAACTTCCAAGACAATACTTTTGAGCCCTTCCCACAAAGGATGCATTGGAGGAAAAATCATTTTGGAGAGCCCTCAAGAGGGCCCTCTCATTTTGAATAGTGGTTTGTGTGGGTTCAACATGAGTCCAAGTGGATGGGCTGGTCTGTCTCACAGATGTTTTAGAGATTGGAATGATCCAATCCATGGCTTGTGCTTTTGTGCTGCTAAAACTTCCATCTTGTGTTGTTGTAAGTTTATACAACATTTGGTGGCAGGTCACCCATTGGATATGCACCAAAAGCAAGAATCTGAGATGTATATTGGTCTTTTGTATTAATCTACTCTAGATTATACATAGATAATATGTTATTTGACTTATTTTACTATCTTTTGCTTTGATGAGCGAAGTGTTCATTATTATTTCTTATAAGAAAAATGGTCCATAAATTTTACTCTAATTGAAATGGTCATATAGCTAAGCCAAAGAGTAAATAGCCATAGGTGCTAACCATATGTCTACCTCCAATGGTTCAATAATATTCAGACAATCATAATCAGGTATAATCTGCCCTACTAGGTCTTTTTCTCCAGTATGTAGAATGTAGAACTTATTCTCCATACCATTTCCTTGCTAAAGTGGAATGTAGAACTTATTCTCAAAACTAGAAAATATCACTCACATCCTTTGCTTGCATGGAATGTCCAAAAAATTCTCTATGATAGTTCACATTAGTTAGTTTTGACAGATATTTCTCTTAAATCACCACCACTTTGATAATCATCACTACTATAGCATCCTTATTATATCTCCTTTTGATTGTAACAAAAAATTGTTAAGGTCTTTTCACCGTCTCTTTGATAACAAAGTATGTATAGGTAGTTTTACCTTGCCTTTAACACAATACCTACCTTTTGAAGTACATCTCCTTTTGTGACTACGAAAACCCTAACCATGTTTATTGTTTTGGAATTTGATTTGTTCTTATCTATCACTGAATTTCATATACACTATCAGCTAAGGCCCCTTGAAGGATAATACTAACCCATTGCACTAACAATCAACACTTTATTGTCATTTGGAAAGTAACAAGCATCTAACAAGGATTTTCAGTGTCTTCTAGACCTTTCTACATTAAAATACCTGGCTATCACTTTATGACTCTCTTTTGACCTAGTTATACTTTGTAGGGCTATCCTTCATTTATGTATTCTTAACCTAGAACATGTCACTGTTCATGACTATCCTTTTGGATCTGTATTTTGTCTTCAAAAACCTTGTTGTTACATACCCTTATTAACTGTTCAAAACTTTTGCAGACACAAGAAATTTGGTATTATCTGTTAGTTGTCTTGGGTTCAACTGGGATTAAAAAAATTAAAAAAATCAATAAGCTCTTCAATTATGAATTTTCTCTTTTAGCTACAACTCATCCTTAATACTGGTATTATCTTTTTCATCATTTATAATATGAGATTATGTTCCATACTACATCAAAGTTAGACATTCTTATAACAACTTTTGGCAAATTCTGTCTTTTGGAGTCTATTTTTTCCTTCATCCATGAATGTTGCTTCCTCTACATAATCTGTTTCACTTTTCATCCCAATGTAGGTGCTTCTATGAGTTACTTCCCAATATTTATCTTACAACAAACAATATAGTGCCCACTTCCCAAATTCCCATTGTGTTGCACGACAAAAATAAGCCCATATGATTTCCTATGCATCTAGCACTGTCTAGACCATTTGTATAATTATTCCCATTTTGATATTTTATGGTCTATAAACGTGAAATGAAGATGTATTGCATTACCATCTATATGAACATCAAGTAATTTAGAAAGGGAATAATCAATTAACGAGAAAGCACATTAAATTCATTTCACTCCCCTTTATTGTGTAATGTAGGGCACAATCAATTACCTGAATCTCTCGATAATGATGAAATTCATTTTTAGATCCAAGGGAAATACTTGGGGTTTTCACATTGTTTCAAAAACAACCAACACTTGTCAGCCATTTCTGAAAAGTCCAATATTACCTTATAAGCAATAAGTATGCAACTAATTTTTTTAATCTAATATTTTACCAGAAAGCACTATTTTTGACTAGGTAATAAATATTTTTCCTGTCAAGTATAAAGATTGTATTAATATGGGTTGGATAGTTACATGACCAAATGCCTCTGAGTTGAAATAAAATACAAACTATGATCATTTTATATTGACAAATCCAATTGTCTGAGAGTTCAAAACCACTGGCAACCAGAGCACCTAACTTATGCTAGAGATAACAAAGATAAAACAAAGAAATAGAAAAGTAGGGCTTCCTAAGCATAACATAAATATACAAGTCCATTAGGGAGAGACATTAGAGAAGATAGTCAATCCTTTAAAATTTCCCCTTTTACTATATTTCTCTTTCAAATAAGATTAGCATTGGTATTGAGGATGGAAATATTAGAAGCCAGAATTTCAAAATCAACAATAGTAGTAGTGGATTACAACCTAATTAACTAGGTAACAAAATCTTAAGTTGTCAAGCTATTTGCCCCTGTCTTCACTTGGTTCAACATTTTCCCTTTTATTTCAAGACATCACTTATCATTTCAGCCAAGGAATTGTCATGTTTGGAGCTCCTCGGACTTAAAATGTCAATTTTTATTTGTATAGAATTATGTACAAACATACAAATAAAATCATTTTCTTGCGTTGATTGCTAGAATATGCTTCAATTTTCTTTGTAGTTTTAATAGACTCATTTGCATCTCTAGTATGACTAAAAGAGACAATGGACTATTATGCTCAGAAAATATATTTGGAAATTCCTCTTGTTCGGTATGACCGAAGGAGACAAAAGGGCCATACTTCCCAGTTTTTGTGCCATCAACATACAAAATATGTTCAAGATATCATCCGAGTAAAAGGGCTGATTATATTGTTTTGACTACTCCCTTCTTCTGCACCAACCTTCTCCACAACACTATGCCTTCATCTTTATCTTCAACCAACCTTTATCATAGGAGTTTTTCTTCTATTTCTTTCATCTTTTCTTCTCATCGTGTTTTGCAAGACTAAATGTATGGGTCGACATCTTATACAATTATTGCATAAGGTAAACAAAAAAATTTATTCTTTAATCTATGATATGGAATTGAGACTTCATTAATTCTTGTTTTGCAATCAATAAACTTCAATTCTACTTTATTTGTGCATGTCTTTTATCAAATTGAATGATTATTACCATTGTTCTATTAAATATTCCTTGCATGGTCTCATATCATTTATTATATGTATCATTACTACTATAGAACCACACTTTATCCTTTTGTAGCCTATGAATTTCCTAGTAAGCTGGATGCTTCACTCGATTTACATCTGATTGGCATCGAAGTATGATCATCCTTTTTTAAGCTAGCATTAAAATAATGTATAACTACTATCACCTTGCATGTTATTTTTTAATAGCAGAAAACCCCCCTTAGCAGTTAGCTTTTGGTTTCTTGTGCCTTCAAGAAAGATTGTTTCTTTTCTTTAATCCAAGTTATCCATTTAGTGTAATTAAGAAGATAAGTTCTATACTTAGTCTTCTAACGATAAATTGTTACAAAATCTATTTTATAAGAGGAAACCATGAATTAGGAAACACTCTACTTTAAAAATTATAAACTAAGTTATTATGCTAGTATCTCTCAACCAAATTAATTGGACTTTATATTGTAACTTTTCAGTTTTGAAAATGGAGTCCCTCATGGGAATTTTGACAAATAAATGCTATTCCATGTTCTTTGATCACCACCCAATTGGTAATTTACCTATCCTTCATGAGAGCGCTATCCTATAGAATGCTTTCTACATATCATCATTCATTGTATTAACTATTACAACTTTATCATTTCATAAATGATAATATCATTTCATAAATGATAATATCATTTCATAAATGATAATATCATTCTTTTATTTAAGAAATGTGTTAAACAATTCACATGTATTATTTCACCTCCACATTCCACATACATGTCTATATGAGCTTTTCATCAATAATGTCAAATTAAAAATTTGACCCCATATAAACCTCTTATATCCATCTTATTGTTTCCACTCACCCATTCAAGTCTGCATAGTAGAATATTAAGGAATCATATAAAAAATTAGTGCATTTGTTTATATATTTGGGAGTGTTGTTTAGAATGTTTATTAAGGAATTAACTAGTAGTGCTTATAGTGTTTGTTAAGTATACAAATTCATATTTCCAATTAATTTATATGGTAAACATTAAATTAATATAGGATTTATTGTAGTCTTTGATTAATAAATTGCCAAAATAGTATCACTATTCTTAGACAATAAATTTGGATTTTTCTATGGAATGGTTATTGAGTTAATAAGACATTTTTAACATATTATGGTTTTCTCCATTGAAGTTAAGATTGGGTTAATTAAGAGGTATTAAGTGCACAATCCTTAACTAGTAATTATACTAATTGGTTTGTTAAATTAGACTAAAAAATTAATAGATGTTATCATATGCTTTTATTAAATTTATTATACCATATATTGGTAATTTTAGTTTTAAATGTGGTTAGTAACATAGTTTGAGATGTAGATCATTAATTTGTTAAATTTGGAATGGTGATGTTATAAAATTGTGTTTGATTATCTACTGATGAAGAAGATGCTCTTATGATAGGTTTAGTATCTTGAAAGCTATTAGTAATCATGTTAATGATAATTTAATAATGTCAGTATTCAAATTTTCTGGCTATTAATCATTAAGATAGCACTATTAATCACTAGTAATTAGTAATTAATCATTATTGTTGGACTTATTTATAGTATTAATCAATATCAATATCTTCAACACAGGTATTATGACTAGTTTATTTGTTCAAATTCTTTATTATGTTATTCATTTGGGTTTTTATTGTAAAATAAGTGTGGGTTTAGTTGTATTAACATCTTCATGGCATTGCAAAATACCATATATACATATCAAATTTCAAAAATATGGAATTTCCTTACTTGTGTTGACATGTGTTACAAAATATTTATTATATTGACACGTGTAGATATAATTTGCATAGGAGGGCATAATAGTGCATTAGCAAAATACTAACATTGATTATGATCAAGCAAATAAGTTTCATAACATATTTTCCACTAGAGGTATGATGATTGCTTTTCTTCTTCTTTTTATATCTTTTGTAACTTTTAGGACAATGCAAGTGATAATTCGTTACATATAAAAACATTGCCACAAAAAACCAAAATATGTCAAAGAAATTGATCATAATAGAAACATAGAAATCAGATAACTATGCAGAGATAATGTGAATTGATTAAGTTTTGGATGATGTGCAACATTTTTAAGTTGATTCATTTAACTGGAGTGTTAGAATTTATTTGTTTGACATACTTCATGTATTTCCTAATTGCAAATATACATGTAAAGAGTTACTTAATAGTCTTGTAGATTATTTTTTGAATTGCCTTTGCAATAGTTGTGATCTAGTTTTAAGCTTTTATGAGCTTCAATTACATTGAATAATATTTTTTGAATTGCATATGATACATGACAAGGACATGTATTTGTGTAAAATAAGGCCTTTGCTAACAAAAATCAATGTAAGTGGCAAAATTAGATGGTGAGTTGAATTGTTTATGTGAAAAGATTAACACATTGATTAAACATATTCATAATGCATATAGTTTTTACACACAACAAATTGAATTCGCATTTGAATATGAATATATGTTATCCTACAATATCAATATTTTTCAATGATAGGAATCCAATTTTTTGGTAAGAAGTTTCATAATGCATCTAAAATTACAACGAGACAATAATACATTATTTATGAACTAATATTTGACATTGTAGGTACTATTCAAAGGAGTGCTTTCAGGTATGGTACTTATTTTTGTTTTGCTAGATCATTTGACTTATAAATAGAATTTTTAATATTTTAATATTTTTTTGATTGCCTTGTTATATTTTTAACAACTAGCACATCTTTCATACTAGAAACAATACAAGTTAAAACATTTGCATTGGAAAAATTAAAACACTGTCATAGAAGAATAAAAACAATTTACAACATTTCCATTGAAATTGATTGTAGCATGCATGTTAGCTAGAGTACTAAATTTTGTATTAGAAACTATGTATTGTTATGTGACAACAATTGTATATGCATTGCAAACACAAGACATTATGAAAATAAATAAAATCAACAAAAATATACAATGACCTAATCAAGAAAAAGCAAAACAATTATGCAAAATGTTATTTATAGACTATAATTTAATAATAGTAAGAACAATGATAACAACACTATTATTAATGTTCAAGAAAATATTATAAGGGCTAATTTATTAGATTTGTAAGTATTTTGGAGCATATTCTAATTCAACTACTATACTTTCAATGAAAAGATTAGTAAAAGGAAATATATTATATTTATTAATAGATTATCAATATATATTATTTTAAAAAAAAATGAATATGTCATCGCTCTTTCGATGACCATCAAATAGATCAACAAAATGCTTCGACTGGAATGCTACAGTCTCAACGCATTTTGACATCACTATTTTGACGACCATCAAATAGATCAACAAACTGCTTCGACTGAAATGTCACAGTCTCAATGCATTTTGATGTCTCTATTTTGACGATGATGACAATGATCAACGAACTAGATGATGACAATGATCAACGAACTAAGAATTTTGGTTTGGGGTAGAGGCACATTGTTGTAAAATGACTTGAAATAGTAATGGAGAGATTGAAATAACATTGTGTTCTCCATTTGATTTTAGTTGTTGGTTAAAATTAATGAAAATACATAATTTGGTCATCTCCAATTTGTGTTTCTCTTAGTTATATGAATTAGTATTTGCTAATGTATATTTATGTTGAAATTTGTGTGATCTCTTTAATGGGGTTTCCCAAGTATAAATTAAATTATGTTCAATAGATTACAATGTTTTGAGGAATCAACTTGGATTAAGAACAAGGGCCTTGTGGTTGAGCTGCTTGCACATTTATGTCATGCATAAAAAAAAAATAGTGCCAAACACATAGATATCAAGCTATTGAAGGAATATACATCATTTTTTTGTGGTTAGACTCTATCGCCTTGTGGAAAAGACACCAATCAATTTTAACTCTAAGGAAAATATCAAAGGAGTTTGTTTGATAACCATTTCATTTGCATCAATTTGATGATAAAAAATAACTATCAAAAAGCTGGATATGAGCAAATACCATTGAGAAAACATTACAATAGACATAATTTGATTCATAGTGGTTAATTCATTGATTTAATATAATGATTACGGGCACCATTTGAGACTCATATTTCATACTATAATTATTTCACTAAGCCCTCTTTGAATATTCAAATCTGACTTTGGATTAGCATTGGAGACAACAAAAACAAAAGACACTCTCTTAGGCTTGCATTAAGATCTATCTCATGGAAAATTTATCATCACTAACTTGAAGATAGCGATTGGGATCATTGCCTACAAAATATCAATAAGGATTATTATTACAATAAGATACTTTAAGATCTAATCGCAAAAAAAGACCTAATCAAATTGCAATCCTACACCTATTCAAGAGAGATAAAATAATTAAATGTGCACAATCCATTATAAATAAAATCAATCAGAATTATTTGCACCTAATTATCAAAAACTTTTCCTCTCTCTTTCTCAATGCAATGTTGGCTCTCAAATTTTCTCACAATATGACAACATGAGAATTCAAGAATTGTGGTTGTTGAATTAAAAGAATTAAGCCTCAACATACAAAATTATAGACTTTAATCAGGGTTGGGTTGATTGATCAGGTAAGTCTGATTGATTGGAGAGATTAACAAGCTTGATTGAATAGAAGAATAAGACTAATTGACAGTTGAGTGGCTACATGAAAGAGTTGATTGAATAGTTAACTCAACTGATTGAGAGTAGACTAGATAGATTGGGTAGTAGACAGATTGCATGAATGAGAAGACTGAATTGATTTATTAGTCAGACTGAATTGAATGAAAAGAAGAACTATTAGTCAGTTACAGTTAAAAGAGGTGGAATTTGAGAATTAATTAGCATTAAATAAATTAAAAAATTTATTTAATGGTGCATGAGAGGAATAAATAAAATAAATAATTATATTAATTTTTAGAAGAATTGGTTCACATCGGTGGTGCAGAGTGCACTGTAGGAAGACCTAGGTAGACTCAAACTCTTATTGGCTACCTCAAACTGTCTGACCAAGCACTCCAATACAACACTTGTCTTTCTAGGGGGTCTAACAACTTGCTTGAGAGGCCAAGTCACTCTTTTGATCTCACATGGGATTCCCAAACCAAAACACCAAACTCTGCAATTTTGCCTTTAGGGATACTTTCCCTAAACCCAAGCCTAAGAGTAAAACTCTTCACCAAAGACTTTAACTAATCAATCTAAGGGATGGTATACTTTACTTAGACCCTTAGGGTTGAGGATCCACCAATGGATTCATTTCTATAGACCCAAGGTTAGCCAAACACTAACTGGTCTAGATTCTCTTGTAGCCATGTCCAGAGGGTTTTTTTAGTATAAATTTCTATCACAGAAGGATCTGATTGGTCTAAAGTGGATTCTAGATATCCTTTATGGAGTATTGAAAACCACAAAATCCTTATAACTTAAATCTACTCCTACGCCACTGAACTCTTGCAAAGCTCACAGACCTAATTAGCTAGGTTAGGCTTGGATTACTAAGAAAGTGGTCTAAGGTGGGTTCATACAATGAAAAAAAGTACTTGGATAGTTTCCTCTATCCCAAAATGACCTAGATCCACCATTGGTTTGACCCTTCCAACTATATAACTCACATGCATGTGACTGTACCCAAAAAGAAGGCTAATTACATATAATTAGCCTAGGGCTTTGTCTTAAAACTCATGGAACCAACATTGAGCTTCTGAACCTTTGAAATATTAAAATGCATGACCCTAGCTTGTATTTTCCAAGTGGTCGAGTAGATCCACTGGATAAATCCCAAGTTAGGGTCACATCTTTGGAGTAGACCATGTAAAGTAGAGATTCTTAAACAGTGACCAAACAAAATACTCTAACTCCTATGTAACTTCACAAAAATGAATGAAACCAACTGGAATGGTAAAGGAAGTCAAACATCACAAAGTTCTACAACTGGTCTCACCAAATGAATCTGTACTAGGTTGTACACACACCAAATAACTCAGAAATCTCTTCTATTTCCCTCGCTGAACATCAAGCTCCGTACACAATGACTTATTACTTTCCTCAAAATCATAAGGACATAAAATACCATCATCTTGGTGTTATAGATGCTCCAAGAAGTTTGTGTGGTTATTTCAAATTGAGTTGTCACCCCTCAAGCAACATTTTGCAAAAGTTGCTCATGCAACATTTTGCAAAAAGACAACTTTTTAGCAACATTTGTCAAAGTTGCAATTTTAAGCAAGATGCCAACACTACCAACCTCCAAGGATTTAGGAGTGATCTAGAACATGCCAAGAACCTATACTAAGGTTACTAAAACATAAAATTCAACCTTGTCATGCCCAAAAGTTGGGCAAAAACACACGAACAAATTTTTTTTAAAAAGCGCAAGAAACAGAATACTAAAGTAACGACAAGGGTGTCACATGCACGCAAAATGGTGCAAAGGGATAAACGAAACCAGAAAAGGTCTCAAGGAGAGGAATAGCTTTCACAGCTATCCTAAAGGATGGCTAAAGGCCTAAACTGGAACTGCACGCAAATCGAGGTGGTTGACTTAAAAGTCAACTAGGGTTGACCAAAAGTCAAACATATCTTAAAATATGTGAGGAAGGGTCTACAAGGGTCTTCTAAGCGCTAAGGAAGTCAAAGGTGCCCAAAATGAGTCAGTTGACCAAAAAGTCAACCCATGTTGACCAAAAAGTCAACCCATGTTGGCCAAAAAGTCAACTGTCTCCAAATGACTTGAAAACTGAAACCCAAGGACCTAGAGGCCGTAAGGAGCATTGGGTTCAATTATCGAGATCGACAGATAAAGTACGACCACGGTTGACCGAAAGTCAACCGTGCGTAAAAAATGGTCAAGGGTGACGAAAGAGACTAGAAATATTTAAATAAGGACAATACAGATATATGAAAGAAAACCACTTATTTATATTCAAGACGGATAATGAAACCTCTAATTAATTATCAAACTTTACTAAAATTGAAACTAAATGAAATTAAATGAAACCCCCTAAAAAAAACTCTTACCTTTGACGATAATAAACATAAATATCCACAAACTAATTCTTAAATAACAGAATAATAAATTTTAGAAAATCTTAATCAAATCTTAAACATACTAAACCCCCTTTTTTTTTAGAAAATCAATTTCTAGTACATATTAGTTGTGAAAACAATTAACTTAACTAAATTTAAGCTAAATTAATAAACCTATTATATATAGGAAAACAAAAATCTAATCTATCATTTAAAATACCATAATATTAAAACTATCTAATTAATTCTTACATATATTTAAAAATAAATAAATAAACATTAAAAACTAAAATAAATTATAATCCCTAAAACTAAAAACATTGCTTCTTAGGCAAAAAGGAAATAACAAAGTAATTGTATTATAAAAATTTCCAACTTAAAAATCCGATATTCCCATAAATAATTAAAAACAAATTTAAAATAAACAATTTAATGCAAAACTGCATGGAAGCGGCCGAGTGGTTTGACAATGGGCGGCGGTCAAAGGGGAGCGGCGGAGATGGGCGGCGCGGCCAACCTACCCAGCGATGGCGGGTAAAAAAAATGGTGAAGGGGAGCGGAAGGGGCGGAGCGGTGGTGGCCGCAACCGGCAGCACCACCGCCCGCGACGTCACTAAGCACAAACATGGTGGGGGGACAGTAGTGGGGAGGCCGACGCCGGTCGGCGGTGCCACCCCCACTGTGTATACACAGTGGGTGGCCGGCGGCCGCGCGGTCCCCACGCGAAACCCAGCGAGCCCCCGACGGGTTGGGGGGGTTTCGGCCCTCCCCACGTTTTTTTAGTTTTAATTTTTTTTTTTAAAACCCTCATTTGAACAAAACCGCTTCCCCCAAAAAATGTTTTATAATTTTTTTTTGAACTTTAAATAAAATATTTCTGGTGAATAAAAGACTGTATATTACCAAACAGCGGCCCTATACAAATATTTTTTAAAAAAAACAACAACATGGGCACACTCTATAATTCGTATTCCACGTTTTGGTGGAAGAAAGTTTAAAATTCAAACCCTTTTTTTTTTTTTTGAAAAATTACTCAAAATTTCACTAAGTAAGAAAAATATTAATACAATGCATAAGATCATAATAATTGATTTTCACATAAGATCTTCATAGTAAGAGAAACATTATACAATTTAGATATCATAAATCAACTAAATCCTTGCATTTACAAGTATAGGTTACAAGAAAATAATGAAGGATTACAATACCACTATTGGCCGTAATACAACTTGCAATAGTGAAAATTCATAAACATCAAAGGTTCAAACGATCTTATTACAGTGGTTCTCTTTTTCCATCAAAGGGTATCATGCATCTTCGATTTCCATCAGGTACCTGAAAA
>MU227195.1:3145007-3182993 GCA_018584345.1 Thuja plicata | reverse complement strand
TCACCTATTCTTCCTGTCAATTGGTTAGGGTAACCTATTCACCAAAATTAATAGAATTAATAAGTTCCCAACAATGAAAAACTTAAACTTATCATTTCCTACCATAATTTATCATAATGCCAACAATGTCCCCCTTTGGCATTGATGAAAAAATAGATACCAAACATATACAGAGAAATAGGTAATATAACTATCTGTTGTATACCGATCACTTCCTCAACTATATTTTCTCTATACCGATTATATACCAATTCTCCCCTTTCACTGAAAATGTACATATTACTCCCCCTTTGATATTGTTGGTAAATAGATTGTTCTTCTTTGTTATAACTCTAAAATACCCAAATATTGAAGAAGCAATTGAATACAACAGTTGGGAAATTGTAATTGTAAACTAATTTCCCTTTGAATTTAAAGGTACAACTCCCTTATATGAATGATTTTCAGTGAATTTTTATCTTTGCTAATCTAACAGGGGTATGTTCTTGACCTGAGAATAGAAGAGGTAAACCAAGCTAAACCTAGATAGGAAATAGCTCAGGCAGGATAAATTCAACTCTAAATCTAGCCGATTCTAAGATTTCATCAATCAGATTAACTCCCAAAACTGGTAATGCATTAACAACTATTGAAAATGCAGATGCAAGACTAAAGATTAATGATGAAATGACAATGAATCGATCTATATCACAGAAATGTTTCTCAAACTTAGGATAACAACAAATTTTCCCCCTAATTAACAGTATCAAATCATAATACAGAACTCTGGTTCGAATACAGATTGTAAATCTAACTTCAAAGAAACATTCGAATTCAATAGCAAGATAAATGCAATGCAATGGAACAGTTAAAGAAATGGTATTCAAACACACACAATTGACTCTACAAAATGCTATGTTTTACACCAAAATTTAGCCGACCTTTGTATTAACTTTCAGTATAGTACATATCGAGTTTGAGTCTTGACCGTTACAAAAGAGTAACCAAAATGATTCAACTGCTTTTAAGAAGGAATGATAAACAAAAATTTATCTGTTACAATATCATCAAAATTTGGCACAAAGGGGGAATCTATCTAAGTTTCAATTTCATTCCCTTTGCCTAATTTAGCCCTATAAGCGGTGACAGTTGTAATAACTCGAATGAGCTCTTCGTGCCTGTTGACATGGACATTGGTATATTGGATGAGCCACCTAGAATGTTCCTTGGCTAGGCTCTTAATTGCATCCATCCGATATTTCAACTCTTCCATGGCTTTATAGATACATCCACTCAATTGTTGGAGCTCTAACACCTTGTCCAAATGGGTGGAAGACTGCTCTGATAGCTTATGCACATAATCAGAAAATGATTTTTGCATATTATCCAATCTGATCATTTCTTTTCCTTGTCCACTCGTCTATGATTTTGTGTATAGACCTTGAAGAATCTTAAATTCTTTACTCTGTTCCTCCTTGATCTTAAAATCTACTTGTTGCAACCCTGTCTCAGCCTGAATGATCATCTCGATTTTAAACTCTAGACTTTGAAGCCACTCAGTTAGAGGTTCATCTCCTTTCTGCAGAATCTTGGCTTTCAATGCCTCCTTGGTCTTCATCTTTACTGCCACATGAAGCATCACTATGCATTCTTGACACTTCACTCTCTCAGATGCGAGAGTTTACAAATTCTTCTCAATATTGCTCCTTTCTATTTCTAGTCTTAAGAGAGCATTACCCAATTGCTCAACAACTACCAATCCTTCAGATTCGAGTCTCTCCACCCATCCCTTGCCGATCTGCATGAAGTGCCTATCTTCTTGCAATTTGGCTATTATGGCTTGATTCTCCACGGCATTGGGATCGAAAGTGGTCTGAGTACTGGGAATACTAGCAACTGGAGTGACCAACTATAGGATGAAATTAGTTAGTTCACTGACTTCGGCCTTAAGCTGTACCTTAGCCATTTTAATTTCTTTGAGCACTTCCTCAATTACTACATTAGTGGATTTCCACCAATCCACTTTGGTATCATGTCAAGCTAAGCCCATGTCAAATGAGTGTAGTTAAAACTCTGAAGGGGTTAAATCTTCAAACCTGCCCTCCTTCGTGGGTTTCTCTACCTCCATAGTGAAGTGCCCAATTTATGGATCCCAACCCAATGTGGACAACATCTTTACTTTCTTATATTTTTCTATAGTGGCACCGGGTTGCAAGGCTCAAGCTAAAGTATCTTTGTTGGGAGCTCCTTCTTCTACCCTCTTTCTTTTGCATTTGAGAGTGTTCTCTATCCATGACCCAGCGCTAGTGACCTTGGTGGTAGAGACCAACTCCTCTATAAATAGTTTCCTAATAACTAGAGGAGTAGACTTTTGTCTTGAAGCAAATGGATTTATGGAGGTAGGGGAAGAGGACTCCAATCTGATGACTTGAGCAGCCTCTTGTTGCTTCTCAACCCTCTCATCTAACTCTATGGCTGAAGTATTAGAGGTATCCTCACCCACCTCTACTACAATAGGGGACCCTCGCCTTGGAGTATCTTGGGTAAAAGTGTCGACTGGTGTATCAACAGTGACTACTTTAGCTAATTTCTTAGGTCCTGCACCTTTGGTGGGTTCTTCTGTTGACCCAAGATCTAGAAGTGGGCCTTCTCCACATGTCTTCTTGCTTGAACTTCTTTTTTAGGAGGTTCATCACCTCCCCTCACTGGTTGGGTTGATCCTTTAGAAAAAGTTGGAATTGTTGTCGATGAAGTTGTTACAGTGCTGGAAGTATCTTTTGCCGGGGTTCACTGAGAGGGAGGCTTCCTTTCTGACCTTTTTCTTTGGCCTGTGGTCCATTAAACCCATTCCTCCATCATTTTGTAAATGCCACTCATTAGAGTCAGCAAGTCACTGATGGATTGATCTAGCATGGGCTTGAAACTGATAGGAGTGAGCTTTATCTTCTCTAGATATGTATTGTCATACATGTGGTTACCATCATCTTCTAGCCCCTCCACTGCTATGTTAACTTTGAAATTTTTGATTTGTTCAATAGTTAACCTGGCATAGAATCTCTCTCTACTCTCAAAATCATCTTTGGAATTGGCCCAATAGTCTTCAATATCATCTACATGATGGATAGCTTGGATCATTTGCAGGTAGTCACAAGCATAATTAATAGGATCATATTGTGGCCTCAGAACATCATCGGTTTCTAGTGAAAACCTCTTTGAGAATGTCTTTAGAACATTCTTCCCCTCAGACTGGGATGCACAACTGTATCCTTCAATAGTCATGGGGATGTCGTAGCCCTTCTTCTTAGCATCGACATAGATCAAATTAACTTGGAGCACTTGTCTCATCACCTCCACCAGCACGATCATATCAGTAGGATATCTGGGCAGCTTCAAAGGGAAGTCGTCGAATCCTGCAAGATGAATGTATGAGAAATCTCCAATTGAATGAAATAACATCCAAATGGGCTAATAAAAGTGATGGCCTTGGGAGAGAATCTCCTTTTTGGGAAACCCTATAGTTCCCTGCACAGTCTCATTATAAACGCATCATTAACTTAGACATACTCAGCATAACTTTTGTGCAATTGCAAAGAGGGGAAAAATTCATATCTCTTAACATCTTCAGTAAATTCCTCTAATCTGGGGACTCCTAGCCAAATTTAGATCATAGCCAGAACATATAAAAGGATTGAAGACATGTAAAATTCATTATGATGCTTAGCTCTATTTAGGGCATCCGAGAGGTTCTCACTTACCATAAGGGCCCAATCAATGAAGTGATGTTGGGAATAGATTACCTGAACCAGGAAGAAATGTTTCTCAACTGTATGTCATCTCTGAGTACTCAGCTTTCTCTAGGATACAGAGAGAGTTCTGAATGGACTCTTGATCAATAGAGAGTAGCACCATGTCGTTGGGAAGAAGAATTTGTTTGGTATCTGAGTTGTATCAAGATATACATTCTCTAACTAGCTCAGGAGCTTGAACTGCGATGGGAAAACTAGCGGCTTTGACTAACCCACTTTTCTTCAACTTCTCAGTGATAGGGTGCATTTGATCAGCTTTCAATCTATTTTGAAAGTTTTGCATATCAAAGAACTTCAAAGAGGTGTCTGTGATCTTATGCAAGTCAGAGGTGATGCCATTCATTCTGTCGAATCCCATAAATCTGGAAGCCATGCTTTGAATGATTTGATTTAGGAACTAGGAATATCTCTTAGGAATGCAATGGCAAAGAATAATTAATATCAGAGGCTTTGAATTTTAAACAATTTATCAAACAAATGGTAGCTTATGTTTGCAACCTTCAACTAATTTTATAACTTTTGAATTATTACCGTTTAACGACCGACTTTCCGCGCCACATGATTGAAAAGACCTAAGCATTAATGAAAAAGTCCGTTATGAAGTAAAATGACTTTATTTTAATTAATTAATTTGCTCCCACGAGCCGTTAGGAAACATCTTTTCACTTTAGTAACCATAACAGTAACTTTCTTGAAGTAGCAGAAAATTACTTTTCCGCTTCTCCTTTAGATGGAGAAATGCTTTTGGTGTGCTCTCTGTTCGAAAATCCACCGAAGGAAAATTTTACCCTATTGAGATGCTAAAATGATGTGTTGATTTCATCATCTTTCTTCATGCCTTGGGTCACTCATTAGATTGATTCCTCTTCAAAAATCATCTATTTTAATGGTTTGGCAGAAAATGTACCCTACAGGTCTAAATCCGCCTGTTGGAGTAGTGGAGAAGCCATTTTTCGCTTTTTTTCCAGCAAGCTTACATCTTATATTTCTCTTTGTTTAATCATTCCTCTCGGCCTACAGAGATGTATTTCAAATGCAATAATCTTTCTAAGCCCAAATCATCCACTTTAAAATTGTATTGACTACTGAGAAATCATGGAATAGTCATCTACAAAAAATACACTCTGCTGGTGATTTTCCGCCAGTGGAGAAGCCCGAAACCAATTTTTTGCCATTGAAGTAATATGAAGTATTCAAGCTAAAAATTTGAAAACCAAAGAAGATAAATGTTATAAATCTCTGAATTGTGACCTTTGTCAGATTTGGGATCTTAAACCTACCCGATTAAGCACGACTTCAGATACTAATTCCCCTAGCTCCCAAAGGAGAAGTGAAATTGGGAAAATTGGATAAAGGCCTCCTAGCCTAAGGGGAAAGCTAGACTTAGACTCCATAAATTTATGACACTTTCAAGACCAATACTACATATTAAACATCCACTTTTGTTTAAAGATACGCAGATTGAAAGTGGGGCAACAACTGGCTCTGTTTGGGGACTTGGACATTCACATGTCCAAGCAAGGAACTCAAATCTTTGGTTTTGCAAAGCTCAATTAAAGGCGGCTCACAAAAAAACTAAAGTAAGACACAGAAAGGAAAGAAAAAAGGAAGCCTAACTAGGAAAACAAAAATAGGAACTAACATAACTATTGTACAATACAGGGGTTACATATTTTAAATTCAGATCTGATAGAGCTTCAAATCCTAACCATTATATGTGAGGGTTAGTATCTCACCATTTGGATATGTTAGTTTAAAAGAATTCTTCTCAAACACCTAATGGTTCTTGAAAGGTCCTTTCCACAATGTTTCAAATTTTTCATGCATGCCTTTGGGTGCCCTGTGCTTGTCCCATAACAACACCATGTCTCCCTCCATAAATTTCTGGGGTCTGCTCTTTTTTTTAAACAAGTTCTTCACATGCATTTGGTGTCGTGTGATGTGATCAACCATTTTTCCCTTTCTTCTTCCAGTTTGTTCAGGTACATAATCCTTTTTTTCTAAACCATCTTCGTACATGTCATTCTCTACTGTTGTTCTCAATTTTCAAGTTGCTAACTCCAATGGCAATGGAAGAGTGGCTTCTACCCCGTAAACAAGTTCAAAAGGAGATACACCAATGGCTCTTTTGGGAGTCACTCTATCCCCCCACAGGGCTTCATAGATTTTCTTATGTCAGGTTCTCTGGTTATCTGCCACGAGATTTTTCATAATGTTTACCAAATTTTTATTGCTGGGCTCAGCTTGACCGTTCCCTTGAGGGAAATAATCAGATGAATGACTGATCATGATGCCATACTCAAAGAAAAATTCATAAATTTATTGAGAAGAAAAGTATGCGGCATTATCCATAACTAACTTAATAGGCACACCAAATCTTACCAGAATGTTTTCTTTCATAAACTCACATACTACCTCCGAAGTAGTTCTCTTGGTTGCTTTTGTCTCCACCCATTTTGTGAAGTAGTCAGTCATAGTGATTATGTAGGTATGACCTGCGCTAGATGTGGGATTTATAGGACCAATAAAATTGAGACCCCACTGCTGAAAAGGACCCTCAATTATCATTGGTCTCCAGTAAAAATTTTACATTTTTCACATCTCGCAACCCAATGATAAGCATCTCTAAACATTCCCGACCAGTAATAACACTATCTCAAAATATTGAATGCAGTGACTGATGAGGAGAAGTTCCCCCCACAAGCTTCATCGTGAAACACCTTTAATAGCTTGTCTTGCTGTTGTCTGTCGACACACCAGAGGAAAGTTCCATCTATAGATCTCTTATATAGTCTGTCCTCCCAAATTACATATTTAGAATCTTTCATCTTCAGATCTCTTCTTTGCTTCAAAGTTAATCCTTCAGGGAATTCACCATATGTCAGGAAATACACAATGTTTTCAAACCAAGGGTCTTGCATATTTATCGCCAAAACCAAATGTGTAGCTTCTGGATATTCATCTGCTTGGTTTTCTGCCACCACCTTGCATAGCGCATTCCCTCTCACCAACTTGGTGGGATTGATCTCTATGTCATATTCTTGGGTTTTAGCCACCCATGCTCCTCTGTTGTTACATCCTACCTCCTAATGAGTCAATATTATTTTTACTACAATATCAGGCACATATACCAGAGAGTGAGAGTGTAAAATGTAGAACCTGAAATTCTTTAAATCCTTTACAACTGCAAAAGCATGATTTTCAGACTGAGAGTATCTCAGCTCATGATTTTTTAGGGGTGTGCTCATAAAAGAAATGGGAGCTTAAATTCCCTCTTCGTTCTCCTATATGAGGATGGCTGATAGAGTTTGTTCAGAAGAATAACAATAGATTATGAAATCTTTCTTATAATCTGGGTGACATAACACACGAGCATTGGCTATAGCATTCTTTATGCTTTTGAAAGCTTGTTTACCAGGGTCATTCCACTTGAAACTCACATTTCCCTTCATCATTTCCACTATGCATTTGGTAATCTCAGAAAAATCTGGAATGAACCTCCTGAGAAAGTTTACCTGACCGAAAAATGATTTCACTCCATTTTTTTCATAGGTAAACTCAATTGATGGATTTCTCTTACCCTTTCTAGTTTGATCCTTATGCCTTCTTGGGAGACAATGTGACCCAGCAATTTCCCTTCAGTTACACAAAAAACTGACTTCTTGGGGTTCAACGAAATCCCATTTTCTCGAAACCTTAGTAAGATCATCTAGATACATACCAACGATTTTATTCTTCATATCACTAAAGGAAAGGTCCATACCTCTCTAAAAGGTGGCTTTGGCATTGGTTAACCCGAATGGAATTATGTGATATGCAAAGGTGCCTCATGGAGTAGTGAAAGTCATTTTATGCTGGCCTGCTTTCTCAACTTCAATCTTGTTATACCCTGAGAATCTGTCCAACATAGACATCATTTCGGCTTCAGCCACGATCTACAAGAGATGATCCATATTGGGAAGAGCGTAATTGTCTTTCAAGGAAGATTGATTAAGGTTTTTGAAGTCAACACAAATACTTATTTCTCCATTCTTCTTCCTCACAGACACTATATTTGCTACCTAGGTAGAATGATGGATAGGGTATATGATCCTTTCTTTGAGCATTTTATCAACCTCTGTGAATATGGCATCAACAAATTTGGGGTTGTAATTCCTTTGTTTCTTTCTGAATGGAGTTGCCTCAAGTTTTAAGGGAATCCGGTGTTTGAATTTCTCGTTCATAAAACTTTTCAAATCTTCATAACTCCAGGTGAAAACATCTTGGTATTCTAGGAAGAGTTTCCTGGCCTCTTTCCTCTCCTCTTCAGTATGACATTTCCCAATGTTGATCATCTTGGGATTTTTCTCAGTTCATATGTTCATTCCCTCATATTTGCCAGTGGTAGGACCTCTCTCGATTCTCTTCTTCTTAACAAAGGTGTCATGCCTATTGAAAAGCTTCTCAAGAGTGACCAAATGGGGAGGAATGATATTACCTTGAAACTAGATGACATCTGACTTATCCTTGTTTTTCTTGTCCTGACATTCTCCTTTAGTTTTGTTAGGAACATCTTTATGGAAGTCACCACCGCTCTCCAAAAAGAGAAGGAGATTCTTGTCATCTTCAAACACTTACCAATCTTCTACATTATCGGGCACAGATGGTCGATATACAACCTCCACTTGGTACTTCTTATCTTTGAATTCTGGGTGAGGGAGGAGTAGTGAGGCTAACACTGCCAAGAATTCTGCCTTGGAATTCAATTCCCTCGGCACGGATTCAATAAAGAATGCATCTAGTGCTTATATTTCATCCCATACTCTGTTCCTATTATTTTTTAATATATGATTTTTTATAGAGTATTGATTCTTGACTTGACGCACAATTAGCTCAGCATCACCATGAGCTCTCAAGATCTTCACACTCTTTTCCTTTGCAGAGATAATCCCTAACAGAAGGGATTCATACTCGGTAGTATTGTTGGTGTTCTCTAACTTCAATTTATAATCCATGGGATCACATACTTAATCTGGTGATATTAAGACCACACTTGCACTAGATCTTGATGATGCACAACTGCCATCAAATTCAAGAGTCTAGATCTGTGGTGGCATTTCTTTGGTGGAAAATTGATTTTCCAGTTCTTGATACAGAATTTGGGCTTTAGGGTCATCAGATTTCAGCACTGTGAACTTAGCTTGCTCCTCTGGGACCAGTTTTATCTTTTTGTTGTCCGCTGGGATTAAAGCTTGGGACCAATCTAGCTTTATCTCCCCTCCAAGGTCTCTACAAAAACTCCTACTTAACAGTAAACCATAACTAGTGGGTATATCAACAACAAGGATTGTTAACAACATTTTCTTCTCAGGGTGTGCTGCCAGGGCCACTTGAGAATCTTTAATTTGGCCGACCAGGGGTACTTGCTTGGAATCCATAGAGTAACACTTACCATGGGCTTTAGTTAGAGTAAGTCCTAAAGCTCTAGCTACAGTTGATGGCATTACATTATCTAAGGCTTTGGAGTCTATTATGTAATTTCTTAACTTGCAACCATTGATATATAATGACACATAGAACAGGTCAGGCTTTTGGCCTGGGAAATTAGCAAAAATAGAAGGTTCCCCTTTCTTAATTGGTTTCACAAATATTGACTCACTTTCTATGGTAGTCATGACATTTTGGTTTAACTCTTGACTCCCTTGCTTACAGTAATCTACTAGCTTTTGCAGTTCTATGGGATTAGACTTAAGATAGTCTATAGGAGAAATTTGAATTCTGGAATCTCTACAGAATTGAATAATGTCAAAAGATTTTTGTTCCTTACCTAGTTGTAAAATCCTTACTCCTTGATTGGCCACCTTAGAATAGGAGGTAGATGCCTCATTATTTTTAGGTGGAGGTCTCGAAAAAGGGCCTTTATCTTTCTGACTCTGGGTCAAGACTATATAAGAGGTCCCATCTATGGTAGCACAACATCTTTCTTCTTGTTCTAAATCTGATCCATACTCAAAATATAAGTTTTTAGAGTCTCCATGCGAGTATGAATCTGGTTCAGCTCCAGACACTCTAGTATTCCACTCGTCAGTCTGATGCATTTGCCAAGCAAAGCTACATCAGGGAAGCTTTCTCCATCATGATCTGTAGTTAGGTGGAAGGCACACATGTTTCCTCTTTTAGGAGGAGCTTCTATAGCTATCCTCTATGGTGGAGAAGTCAACTATAACACCTTTCCATCATCATTCCTCCCCTCGTTGTTTCTCCCAGGCTGCTCCTAAAAGTTTCACTGGTAGGGATTATTAAATTTGGGAAGTTACCTCTTGAAGGTAATGAATTCATTGGAAAATTTTTGATTCATCTCATCTGATGATGTAGTATTACTACTATTGGCTCTAATTGTATCTCTCTCTTCCATTTACCAGATGAGATCATATGGTCTTCAAGTTCTACAGTGGTTCTTTGTGTGGCATCCAAATTTGCAAGGTTCACTCTTCATAGATCATAATTGATGTTCGGCGGCATAGCGCTTATGAAGAATGTTTTCAAATTTCCCATCGTAGGCCTGTCAGCTATTGGAATATGGTTTACAAGCTTATCAAATTTAGATATAAAATCCCTCATACTAATAGAAGTTTCTTTCTTGATGGAAGCTAATTGCGTCAATAGGGCATGCTCATCTTCAGCAGTTTTAAACCTTCTTTCAAAGGCAGCTCTCATGGAGGCCCAATCTATGATAGAGGAATTAGGTAAGTGGTGAAACCAATTGGAAGCACCCTCAATAAGGGTCTCAACAAATAATCTGACAGCCACATCCTGTTCTCGTACTGCTAGGATATTAACTGAAGCAAAGAAGGCAACAATATGCTCATTTGTAGATACTTTCCTATCTTTAGAAAATTTAGGAAAGTTGTTTATAGAACCTAAAGGAAGAGGATTGTATGTTTCTAATTGCAATGGTCTGACTACAGTAGCCCAAGGGAGAGCCATTTCTACTTGGGGTAGATAGGGTGTTAGGTCAATAACATGAGGAGCAACTACTCCGTGTAAAGTTAACACATGGCAAGTGGTGGACAAAAGGGTAGATTGCTTAGGGGGTAAAGGAGGTCTTCTCTGGATCCTTGCGGTTCTGTTTCCTCAGCAAGGTACTTCTAGAAGAGCAAAGTTAATATCCACAAGTCTCTCAAAGACTGGGTCTGTACTACCTTCCTTCTTTGTGCTCCTAGGGAATCTTTTAGGCTCTAGGTTTTTGACTAATTTTGTGGCCTACCTTCACGCTTTGCTTGGCGTTGTTCCCTTCTTAGATTTCTCCTTTAGACAGCTCCTTTGAGTGCTTCTCCTCTAGCTTCTTCTTCCTCTAGCACTTGATTGGTTTTTCTATAATGCTCAGTTCTTCTTCTGTATCTCCAGACAAAAGTATTTAGCGAGGAAGTAAGATCCTCTTGATCATCTTGGAATCCAAGATTCAGTTGGAGTACAGGAATTATATTTTCATGGGGAAGCACCATCTTTCTCCATATTATGCTTCTGGTATTATGACTATTCGTCTCCCCAACAAATTCACCAAAAATATGTTGGTAAATAGATTGTTCTTCTTTGTTATAACTCTAAAATACCCAAATATTGAAGAAGAAATTGAATACAACAGTTGGGAAATTGTAATTGTAAACTAATTTCCCTCTAAATTTAAAGGTACAACTCCCTTATATGAATTATTTTTCAATGAATTTTGATCTTTTGTAATCTAACAGGGGTATGTTCTTGACCCGAGAATAGAAGAGGTAAACCAAACGGAACCTAGAAAGGAAATAGCTCAGGCAAGATAAATTCAACTCTAAATCTAGCCGATTCTAAGATTTCATCAATCAGATTAACTCCCAAAACTGGTGATGCATGAACAACTAATGAAAATGTAGATGCAAGAATAAAGATTAATGATTAAATGACAATGAATTGATCTATATCATAGAAATATTTTTCAAACTTAGGATAACAATAGATTTTCCCCCTAATTAACTATATCAAATCATAATACAGAACTCTGGTTCGAATACAGATTGTAAATCTAACTTAAAAGAAACATTTGAATTCAATAGAAAGATAAATGTAATGCAATGGAATAGTTAAAGCAATGGTATTTAGACACACACAATTGACTTTGCAAAATGCTATCTTTTAGACCAAAATTTAGCCAACCTTTGTATTAACTTTTAGTATAGTACATATAGAGTTTGAGTCTTGACCGTTACAAAAAGAGTAACCGAAATGATTCAAATTATTTTAAGTAGGAATGATAAACAAAGGTTTATCTGTTACAATATCATCAAAATTTGGCACAATGGGGGAATCTATCTAAGTTTCAATTTTATTCCCTTTGCCTAATTTAGCCCTATAAGCAGTGACAGCTGTAATAACTCGGATGAGCTCTTCATGCCTATTGACATGGACATTAGTATATCGGATGAGCCACCTGGAATGTTCCTTGGCCAGGCTCTTTATTGCATTTTTCTGATCTTTCAACTCTTTCATGGCTTTATAGATACATCCACTCAACTGATGGAGCTATGACACCTTGTCCAAATGGGTGGAAGACTGCTCTAACAGCATATGCACATAATCAGAAAATGATTTTTGCATATTAGCCAATCCGATCATTTCTTTTCCTTGTCCACTCATCTGTGATTCTATGTATAGACCTTGAAGAATCTTAAAGTCTTTACTCTTTTCCTCCTTGATCTTAACATCTACTTGTTGCAACCCTGTCTTAGCATAAATGATCATCTCGATTTTAAACTCTAGACTTTGAAGCCACTCAATTAGAGGTTCATCTCCTTTCTATAGAATCTTGTCTTTCAATGCTTCCTTGGTCTTCATCTTTACTACCACATGAAGTGTCACTATGCATTCTTGACACTTCTCTCTCTCAGATGCAAGAGTTTGCAAATTCTTCTCAATATTGCTCCTTTCTGTTTCCAATCTTAAGAGAGCATTACCCAATTTTTCAACAACTACCAATCCTTCAGATTTGAGTCTCTTGACCCATCCCTTTCTGATCTACATGAAGTGCCTATCTTCTTGCAATTTGGCTATTATGGCTTGATTCTCTGTGGCATTGGGATTGAAAGTGGTCTGAGTACTTCGAATACTAGAAACTGGAGTGACCAACTGTCGGATGAAATTAGTCAATTCACTGACTTCGGCCTTAAGCTGTACCTTAGCCCTTTTAATTTCTTCTATCTCTTCTTCAATTACTACATTAGTGGATTTCCACCAATCCACTTTGGTATCATGTCAAGCTAAGACCATGTCAAATGAGTGTAGTTCAAAATCTGAAGGGGTTAAATCTTCAAACCTACCCTCCTTCATGGGTTTCGCTACCTCCATAGTGAAGTGCCCAATTTCTAGATCCTAACCCAATGTGGACAACGTCTTTACTTTCTTATCTTTTTCTATAGTGGCACCAGGTTGCAAGGCTTGAGCTAAAGTATCTTTGTTGGGAGCTCCTTCTTCTACCCTCCTTTTTGGTTCTAGAGTGTTCTCTATCCATGAGTCGACACTGGTGACCTTGGTTGCAGAGACCAACTCCTCTATAAATAGTTTCCTAATAACATGAGGATTAGACTTTGGTCTTGAAGAAAATGGATTTATGGAGGTAGGGGAAGAGGACTCCAATCTGAGCACTTGAGAAGCCTCTTGTTTCTTCCCAACCCTCTTGTCTAATTCTGTGGCTTAAGTATTGTAGGTATCCTCACCCACCTCTACTACAATAGGGGACCCTTGCCTTGGATTATCTTGGGTCAAAGTGTCGGCTGGTGTATCTACAATGACTACTTTAGCTAATTGCTCAGGTCCTACACCTTTGGCGGGTTCTTCTATCGACCCAAGATCTGGAAGCGAGCCTTCTCCACATGTCTTCTTTGGTTGAACTTCTTTTTTAGGAGGTTTATTTCCTCCCCTTGCTAGCTAGGTTGATCCTTTAGCAATGGTTGGAATTGTTTCCGATGAAGTTGCTATAGTGCTGGAAGTATCTTTTGTCAGGGTTCGCTGAGTGGGAGGTTTCCTTTCTAACCTTTTTCTTTGGCCTGAAGTCCACTCAACCCATTTCTCTATCCTTTTGTAAATGCCACTCATTAGATTCAACAAGTCACTGATGAATTGATCTAGCATGGGCTCGGACCTGATAGGAGTGAGCTTTATCTTCTCCAAATATGTATTGTCATACATGTGGTTGCCATCATCTTCTAGCCCCTCCACTGCTATGTTATCTTTGAACTTTTTCATTTATTTAATAGTTAACCTGGCTGCGTAGAATCTCTCTCTACTCTCCAAATCATCTCTGCAATTAGCCCAGTATTCTTCAATATCATCTACATGATGGATAGCTTGAATCATTTGCAGGTAGTCACGAGCATAATTAACAGGATCATATTGTGGCCTCAGAACATCATTGGTTTCTAGTGAAAACCTCTTTGAGAATGTCTTTAGAACATTCTTCGCCTCAGACTGGGATGCACAACTGTAAGCTTCGATACTCATGGGGAAGTCATATCCCTTCTTCTTAGCATCAATGTAGATCAAATTCACTTGGAGCGCTTGTCTCATCACCTCCGCCAGCATGATCATATCAGTAGGATATCTAGGCAGCTTCAAAGGGAAGTCGTCGAATCTTGCAAGAGGAATGTATGATAAATCTCCAAATTGAATGAAATAACATCCAAACTGGCTGATAAAAGCGATGGCCTTGGGAGAGAATCTCCTTTCTGGGCAACCCTGTAGTTCCATGCACAGTCTCATTATAAACGCATCATTAACTCATTGATACTCAACATAACTATTGTGCAATTGCAAAGAGGGGAAAAATTTGTAGCTCTTAACATCTTTAGGAAATTCCTCTAATCTAAGGAGTCCTAGCCAAATTTGGATCGTAGCCAGAATATATAAAAGGACTGAAGACATGTAAATTTCATTCTGATGCTTAGCTCTATTTAGGGCATCTGAGAGGTTCTCACTTACCATAAGGGCCCAATCAATGAAGTGATGTTGGGAATAGATTACCTAAACCAGGAAGAAATGTTGCTCGACAAAATTAAGTGTGTTTCTCTCACCTCTAATTCTATGAAGCAATATCAGAATATCCACAATCTCTGGCTTTAGGTTCATATTGTATAATGTTTTGGGAAGCTTTCCCTTGGCGCTCCTAGGTTCTTGAAACCATGCCTTCATTATCTCCTTCTTCCATACTAACTTCTTTTCTATATATTTAGTCACGGCTCAACTGTATGTCATCTCCAAGTACTCAGCTTGCTCTAGGATACTGAGAGAGTTCTGAACAAACTCTCGATCAATAGAGAGTAGCATCAAGTCGTTGGGCAGAAGAATATGTTTTATATTTGGTTTGTATTGGGCTATACATTCTCTAACTAGCTCAGGAGCTTGAACTGCAACGGGAAAACCAGCGGCCTCGACTAACCCACTTTCCTTCAACTTCTCAGTGATAGGGTGCATTTGATCAGCTTTCAATCTATTCTGAAAGTTCTACATATCAAAGAACTTCAAAGAGGTGTTTGTGATCTTATGCCAGTCAGAGGTGATGCCATTCATTCCATCGAATCCCATAAATCTGGAAGCCATGCTTTGAATTATTTGATTCGAGAATTAGGAATATCTCTCAGGAATGCAGGGGCAAAGAATAATTAATATCAGAGGCTTCAAATTCAAACAATTTGTCAAAAAAATGATAGCTTATGTTTGCAAGCTTCAACTAATTTTATAACTTTTGAATTCTTGTCGTTTAACGACCGACTTCCCGCACCACACGAATGAAAAGACCTAAGCATTAATGAAAAAGTCTGTTATGAAGTAAAATGGCTTTATTTCAATTAATTACTTTGATCTCATAGGCCGTTAGGAAACACCTTTTCACTTTAGTAACCGTAATGGTAAATTTCTTGAAGTAGTAGGAAATTACTTTTCTGCTTTTCCTTTGGATGGAGATATGCTTTTGGTGTGCTCTCTGTTTGAAAATCTGCCAAAGGAAAATTTTAGCCTATTGAGATGCTAAAATGATGTGTGTTGATTTCATCATCTTTCTTCATGCCTTGGGTCACTCATGAGATCAATTCCTCTTCAAAAATCCTCCATTTTAATGGTTTGGCAGAAAATGTATCCCGCAGGTCTAAACCTGCCTATTGGAGTAATGGAGAAGTCATTTTCTACTTTTCTGCCAGCAATCTTACATCTTAGATTTCTCTCTGTTTAATCATTCCTCTCAGCCTGCAAAGATGTATTTCAAATGCAATAATCTTTCTAAGCCCAAATCATCCATTTAAAAACTATACTGACTGCTGAGTCATCATGGTATAGTCATCTGCAGAAAACACACTTCGTTGGTGATTTTCCGCCAGTGGAGAAGCCTGAAACTAATTTTCTGCCATTGAAGCAATATGAAGTATTCAAGCTAAAAATTTGAAAATCATAGAAGATAAATGTTAGAAATCTATGAATTGTGACCTTTATCAAATTTGGGATCTTAAACCTACCCGACTAAGCATGACTTCAGATACAAATTCCCCTAGCTTGCAAAGGAGAAGTGAAATTGGGAAAATATGATAAAGGCCTCCTAGCCTAAGGGGAAAGCTAGACTTAGACTCCAAAAATTCACAACACTTTCAAGACCACTACTACATTTAAACATCCACTTTTGTCTAAAGATATGCAGACCAAAAGTGGGGCAATAGATAAAAGATGACAAAGGTACAAAACTTAACTTTGAAAAGAAAAGCTTACCAATCACAGTCTTGCAAAAACATCTCTAAAATTTTCTTTTGAAGTATCTAATGAATTATCCCATGGTTTATGAAGATGTATAATACCTTTGAGTTGTTTAATTCAAGAGTTACCTATGCTTCTTTAACAGTTTGTTGCATAACATCTAGTGTAGGAATCAAGTAACTCTGCAACCCCATAAATGTTTTTATCCTCTTGTCTTGTTCTCCTTGCAATGTTTTCAACTTGTGGTTTATCACCTTTACTTGTGATCCATAGGCTACAACTGGGTATAAAAAAGGATCAAAAGTAGCTATCAAAGATTTAAGATCCTGTTGAGCTTCATTTATCTTAAGCTCCAAATCTTGAGTAAACAAAGAAAAATCATAAACTTTTGCTAAAAATTTACCAATATCCTTCAAAGTTTCATTTACCTTAGTGACTTTAACTATAAGTTTTCCTCTGTCTAATTTAATGGTTACCATCAACTTCCCAGTCCTCTTCTTCGCATACTCCACCTTAGCTCTATTCATAGCTGCATATTCCAAAATTGAAACTTGTCCAGTAATAGAACTGACCAAAATATTATTATTTTTAAATTTTAGATGCATTTGGATAAAATGAAAATTTAGGTACAAGATTAGATAAAATATCTTTGGCTGTCTCCAATACTTGAGCTTGTATCTTCTCAGTTCTTAATTGGTCCCTTATTTTTCAACATAAGTATGTCTAGAATTCTCATTAGTTCACCAGGGCTCATTTTAGAAATATCAAGTTCTCTTTGAATGACCTCAAAATATCAATCTTTAAGATCATCCTCAATTTTTTCCTTGGGAATATCAACAAATTTTCTCTTTAACTTAGAACTGGAACTCTCACCAAGTTTTAATTTTCTTTTCACTGAATGTGCTGCTACATTAGCTTCATTTCTCTTTTTGGTATCACTTGTCTATCTAATAGTATTAGTAGAAGTAGGCATCACTGCCTATGCAATATTATCCAAGTTATTTCCTTCATCTTTATCTTGCACATATTTCATACCAACAATAGGATCTTATTGTGGTCCATCAGAAGATGAATTACCTAGAATATTATCAATTACTTGCTGAGTAGAACCAAGTTCTTATGCAGTCACCTACTCTTAAATAGTTTATTTTGGTTTTTTCTCTCTCAATTCTTCCTTCATGATGAAAATTTTCTCATCATGTAATTCCTGAGATTCACCAATAATTATCTTTCATACTCTAGCTCTTGTTTTGAATCCAGGCCTCATTGCTTCAACTAAAAGCTTTACATCTTCAATAGATAATTCATGCTTTAGTAAGATTAAGGATTTCTCTATAATTTCTCTATCTCGAATCAAAGAATCTCTCCATATCACCTCAATCTTATTGTATAATGAATCGGGTATAGTCTTGTGTAACTCACCGATTCCTCTACAAAACTTACGCAAACTGTACACAACAACATCTTCAATATTCAGTTTATCTACATCATCAAAGTACTCATAACATCTATTTGTATATATTACACCACCATAATCCCTAATACCTTCTAAAATAATATTTTCTATCAAAATTTAGAACATTTTAGGATTATCTAACTTCTTAGTTGTCATACCAACCACTTTAGATTTCTTTCCACTAGCCTTCAATTCTACTTGATCCTTATCTGAATGAGTTTTAGGTTCATCTTCTTCAGCATTAGGCTTCCTATTTATTTTTATCTTAGATTATTTGTAACCTTGAATCATTCTTTTATTCCTCTTATAGTTCCTTTGCACTGTCTCATGTGTCTTTTTTGCTTCCTTCCCCTTTTCTTTCAATGTGGAAATCCTAGTTGTTCTACCTGTAGCCTTACTGGTTGTAGGAGTAACAACCTCTACATCAAATTTATCTGCTACAATAGCAGAAGTTGTTGACTGTCTAGTTCCAAATTTCATCTTGATCTCACTCATTGTCTCTTTTGTAATACCACCTTTTTAAGCTAAATCATCAACCTTTTTCCTCACTCTTCTCTCTATCATAGGTGTCTTGAATTGTGAATGAATTTTCAAATAGGTCTCTTCATAGGTACCAAATATAGGTGCAGTGACATCAATTGGTTTGGATAATAACTCATACACATGAAGTGTCACAATATCACCATCAATTTCATAACCGGTCGGTAAAGCCCAAGATATTCTTGGTTGTACCGCATGCAACATACATGTATCAGTATCCACAATCAAACATATATCATTTTTTTATTAATCTACTAGACTAGTTGGGATACGTTCCCTCTCAGGAAATATTTTCTAAAAATACTTAAAATATCCCCACATAGCATTGTTGAAGTTATTTCCTAACATTCTTATGCATTGATTATAGCACTATATTCAAAATCTAGCAAATGTATTGACTATAGCACTATATTTGAGATCTTCAGTTTTGAAATGAATAAAGGATCTCATGTCTGCAATTAATAGTACACCCTAAGGTATTGAAGGTAGGGCACCAATGGGATCATTCTCTATCACCTTCAAAGGATGTAACTTGAAAATAGGTCTCATCTCATTAGTAATCTCAAACAACACAGGTGTGTCCATGATGCTAACAATGATCGCTTCACAACAGAATCTTTGCAACACAGAGATATTGCTTCAGTTCCTTGTTGTGATTCCTCACACGCCGCTTCACTTCAAGCAAAAAAATACAATCTTCAATATAGAATCACTTTTTAAACACTTAGAAACTACTTAGCTTATGCTTTCAAATGCACTTTGTGGCTCATAGGATGTAAAGTGACAAATGGACTTCACTTTTTCCTTTATAATGAATCAATTCCAAGTAATAAATGCAAACTGCCAAATAGTAACCTTAATCGGTCACAACAGTTAGAAACATAAAAGTCACTATGTCATAATCAAAAACATTATATGGTTGAATAAAATCTTATAAAACACAATTTAACTCACTAGACATCATTAGGCATCTAAATATTCTGAAACATCTTACCGTGCATACAAACTTTGTGTAAATGTTATAGATCTTACTTTTTTTTCTCCCCGTAAGCCAATTGTATTGACTTATTTAGAATATGGATTCTCCAAATTACCCAATGTAATGGAGTTCTTTGTCATTTCAGAAGAATTTAATTCTCCTTTGTTTACCCATGTATCCTTCATCTGCTTAATTTATTCAACATTTGCAATCTTCTTGCCTTTATCATTATTAGGCCTACTCACTGGTTAACCTCCAGTGTTATTCTTCTTCAATCTACAAGACCTAGAAAGATGTCCAATATTATAGCAATTGAAACATGTCATACAAGTTTTCCTCCATTGTCTAGCATTGCCTCTACCAATTCTCATCCTGCAATTCACAACTGCATGTCCAAAGCTGTGACAAACATAATAGGTAACATTGAATTGTTTCTCCCTTTGACAAGGAATTCTATGATTCACATATGTGCTTACATTGTTGATTCTATCTCTGCACTCATTAACCTTATGACCATACTTTTTATAGTAATAAAAATTACCTTGAAAATCATTTGATCTAGCATTATAACCAACCAATCAAACAAAATAATTTACAAACCTAGGAACAAATGGACTAGGTTTAGACCAACAAACATTAATAGTATGTCCTTCCTTGTGACAATTGAAACATACGGGTCTACAATTCCTCTTACCAAATTTTTTTTTTTTCCACCTTGGGTGCAGTCTTCTCTTCTTCATGAGTTTCCTTAGTACCACATGACTCACAGACTTCAAATTTGGAAAAAAAATATTCCTTGTCTTTCACTATGTCTTATTTGTTTTGAGAGGTGTTCATCAAGTTTAGAAGAAATCTTTTTAAACTTATTCAACAAGGCATTAGCATTTTTCAATTCTTCTTTTAGCTTTGTATTCTCATCTATCAAATGTTCATTCTCTCCTATGGAATTAACATTTCTTTATTAGTGTCATGTATATGTTCCCTCAATGTAGAAAATTCTTTCTCAGATCTAAAATGTTCATCCACCTTATCTGCTAGGGTTTATTTTTGGATTTTAGGACATCCTCAACAAATTTATTAACTTCGTCTGCAACTCTCCTAGCTTTTATTTCTTCAACCATTCTATATGAGAAGTTTTCCAACTCCTTTTGCATGTTCTTCTTTTCTTGCTTCAACTTTTCAAGCATCTTGTGCATGTCCTTGTTATCCTTGGCAAGCTACTCATTCTCCAAAATTACATCTTCAACTCCAGATTCATAGGATCAACTTTGCTCAAAAAAAAATTTAATAAGATCTTGACTTTCAGTCAATTGTTTGAGAAGGTCCTATCTCTTACCCCTAAAGATCTTCAACTCATCTTTAATTTTCTCAATCATGTCCTTAGCCTTAGAAATTTTTCTTATATAAAACTCCATCTCCCTTAAGGATCTCTCCCAAGTTGTTAGGCTTCCTTCAACGAAACAAAGATTTGATACCAATTGTTAATATATAGAAGCACTGAGAGAGGGGTTGAATTAGTGAAAAAATAACCTTTACTAATTCAACCAAATATCTGATTATGATCTTAACTAACTTCCATAAAATCAAACAAGTAACTGTAATTATGCAATAGAAGTAAAGTAATTTAATCAACCACAAAGCATAAACCATAACACCAAATTTTTTATCATAGAAACCCTTGTTAGAGGGAAAAACCACGGTGGGGATGACACCCACAATCTCTTCATTGCAGATAAAATATTTTCCCAGTTAAGATCTTACAATACCCTATTAAGGGCTCACCCTATTAGGACACACTAGTACCTTGCTAGAGTACAATAAGATCTATTAAGATCTACCTTGATAGAGGATTTTCAACTCCTTAGAAGTCACCTTGTTAGAGGATTTATAAAAAAGAATATGTTAGGATCCACCCTGTTAAGGGATTTAAGCTTGCTAACCTCTTGTGTTAGTCTTGAGCAATGAACTCGAATAACTGATCTTTGATAGCACTACTTGCCTGTAAGATCCAATCCAATTTATGATCTCTTGACAAAAAATATAATCTTTGTCTCTGATCGCAACCCTAAACAACATGATCAACAACCCTAATTCTCTGATTTAGCATCCCTTTTTATAGTTGTTCTTAAGTTGGTTAAAATTAAAAATAATTCACAAGTCGTCCCTCAATTGACTAAATTCATGAAAATTTTGCATTAATAAATATTCACATGTCGGCCCAAAAATGTAATACCAACATTTAATACAAAACTCATCATTAAATTAACCACCTTAACCATCTGATCATCAGGTATCAATTGGTAACTCTTCACATAGAACATTTAGCAAAAAACTAACTTTCACACACTGTTGAGTTAATTGTCATGGTCATAAATTCATACTCCTCTGATCATAATAAGACTCTAGGAATGATCACATCTCCCAATATTCTCACCATCTCAAGTGCTACGCAAAACTTAAAATTGTTATGTCTTCATGCTCACTGATCAGAACACTTAGCATATTTGCTTCACCTATTCTTCTGGTCAATCGGTTGGGGTAACCTATTCACCAAAATTAATAGAATTAATTAGTTTCTAGAAATTAAAAACTTGAACTCATCATTTCCTACCATAATTCATCATAATTCCAAAAAATCTATGTTGTATGACACGTTTTAAAATGAGCATTCCCCTGCTATCATGTCAATTCCTCCTTGTTTAGTGCCTCAGTTTTGGAAATAATGATGATTTTGGGTGATTTGTACCACCTCCATCTACAAATCCTAACTAAAACCAATGAAATAAATGTACATGAACAAGTAGTCACCACCATGAACCCTTGTATTTATTTTTGTATGCATGAAGTTTTAAACTAGAAATACAGAAGATTGTGAGGGTAGAGGTTTCATTTCAGAGTCAATAATTTTATAGCTGGTTAAATTAAAACAATAGTTTTTTAATATATTTCTATTGGAAAATGACTTCTAGAGGATCTTCGTCAAGTGGAAGAACTTATATTTTTCTATCTTCTTCAAAAAATGTGGACTTTTTTTGTAGATGCGTTGTTTGTTGGAGTGCCTAGGGTCCCAAGAGATGACCTTGAGAAAATAAAAGCCATAAAGGTTGACAACACTAAGGACCCAATATTTGTTAAGGATTTTGTAGATGATATTCAAGACCCACAAGTGGCCTTGAACCCTAAGGTCCTTAGTTAAGGAGCTTTACACAGAAGAAAAAATTAGAAATAAGCCTTGATAGGGTCAAAAATTTAGAAGTGAGTTATCACAGTATATGGTGCCATACTTTAATCCATGCCTAGAATTAATTGAAGCCCTAGCTAATTATTTCAATGCAGAGGAAGGAATTATCTAGCATGAGGAATTGGAATAAATTATAAGATCAACCAAGGTGAGAGATGTGGTTTGTATTCCTTATGACCTAGGAAACACAATATCATTTGAAAAGACAAGTTTAGAATATGACTGGCCACATGCAAGCAACCCCCTTGATTTCTTTAACAGGGAGAGGGACACCACAAAATTTGGCATGCCTAATTTTTTATTGATGCATGGATAATTTAAAAATGATTCAAAGGATGTTTTCTCCATGCTAGCTTTCATTTGTGATCTGGATAAAGATATGATGGTAAGAAATTGCATACCATTTGAAGGAGTCCCCGGGTCCTAATATTAGATATTATTTCACAGACCTCATAGGAGATAGCATGACCCATCAATTATAGGATTAACAGATCACCTTAGTATTCAGGCACCCATCCTTTTTGGTCCATAAGATCTTATAGAAAAATATTGATTTCTTTCAAAGATTCATGCAATTATATATCTAGGATCTGGCCTAGTGAAAGAAACTAATTTTTTTATGGATCACCCTTTTAAATAAACCCTATGATTATGGTACCTTTGTAAAATGTCTCTTGAGGCTTGATCTACAAACCCTCTTATATAAAACTAATGAAGATAGGCTCAATAGGTTCCAAATCTCTTGCTTGGAAAGGTGTGAGCAACCTATAGATTAGTTCTATGGGGTATAAATTACCATAGTTAGAGCTCATGATTTCAATGGTGAGTCATTTTTACTCCCCACCATAGTACTAGATAAGGTTTTGGCCTTAGAGGTTTTCAGAAAAACTTATGTAGTAAATGAGATAATGGGCACATGGAAGAACAAGGCTATGACTAATAAAGTACCAATTTTATAAGGTGGTGTAAGCCTAAATAAGAGGAAGGTGGAATCATTATTGAGTTTTAAATTGGCCCAGCTTGGTTTTTTCTTGTTGTGTAAGTTTTAGTATTTTGACCTGGATGGTTGTTTGTCCAATCTATTTAATGTTGTCAATTATAAGGCTAGACTCTATTGGGAGTCATGAAGGAGTGCTCCTCAACCATCACCGGACCTTTTTAAAGATTTGTCTTCAGAGCATGTTGGCTCTAGGCCTATGTGTCTAAACTTTTACAATGTGTTAGCACTGTATAGCCTTGTAGCTAAAATATCTCTAAATTTTAAGAGTGCTTTGAAAGACAATGACTTCTCATAAGAGAAGATCACCCCTTTCTGGGTATATAGGAGGGAGACTAGGAAAGGGCACCTTTCTCTTGATGAAACTAATTTTGATGATAAGTTCAATGAGAAACATAAAAAGGGCATGAGGAGTCTCCTAAAGGCTCCATGATAAGGGATCTTACTGCTATTCCTTCAAGCCCTCCACAAGAAAATAAGTTACCACCCGTATAGAGGGTGGAGAAACCTATGAGATCAGTGGTATCTCAAAGAAATGTAAAAATATATTAATGCATTAGGAACCCATAGATAAAAAAGTATCAAAGGATAATTTTAGAATCAAAACACATAAAAATATCCTCAAAGAAGAAGAAACAAATAGCATTCAACACCCCTTCTAAATAGAGGAGGAAAAAAACCCACCCAACTAGTGAGAAATAGCCAGAAGTGGAGGAGGAATAAATTAGCACAAGGACCCAAGAATTCATTACTCAGCTGACTATTCCACAAGCTATAAGTTTCTTTCCTTCCCTCCTCTCTTCGTAGTCTTTAGTTTCCTTGAGTGCATTACCTAGAGATTTTTCTAGTAAGACTATGTCAAAACCATCGTCTCAAGGTTTTATTCCCACAAAACCTTCTAGTGACCCACTCTCAAACATAAAACCTATTCCCCTATTTTTCCTAGCTAATTTGAGCCCATAAATGTTCATGGCCCCTAGAATTCAAGATGAATCTACCATTGTGTCTGTTCCACTAGTCCTATCCCCAAGCATCTTATTTGTTGAGAAATAAAATGTAGCCCCTTCTATTATAGATAACCAATTTGGTTCCACCAAATAGGTCAAAATGGCCATATTTCAAAAATGAAAAACAAGGATGACAAAAACCAACTGTAGCAACCCTTAGCTCCTTGTATGATGAGTAAAAAAACCAGTTAACCCTCGTGTCTAGAGTCCTGAATGTGCAAGGAAATATATAGGGATTGACTCTCCCTGAAGAATATGACACCTATGCAGTGGGTGTTGACCTCAAACTAGCTCAACCTCGAGGCAAAGTTGAGAAAATGAAATAATATTAGAAGGTGGTATTTGAAGATTACCTAAATCTTACACAAAAGCTAGGGAAGAAAGATAAGGATCTATAAAATGTCAAAAAATTGTAGACAGATATAAAGCTCAAATAAAAGATTTTGAATTGGATTGTGCCAAAATTCATAAGGAAGTGAAAGAAAATAAGTCCCAAGGGTTGCAACAGGAGAAGGCTAAGCAGGTATGTGTCGAGCTGGATAAACTAAAAATAGCCTCTAGTAAAGAGAAGAGTGATCTAAGTCAAAGATCACAGATTAGGTAGTAGGAATTGGCCCGATTCAAGAAGTCTCTAGAGGATTTTTTTCATAGACATGAAGAAGAGAAAACAAAAAGAAGATCAAGAAAAAAGAATAATTTACCTAATGCCTATCTGATATACAAAACCAGTTGAAAGTGTATGCACCCTAAAATGGTCACCTGGACTATGGACCCCATTTATCATTTTATCAATTTATCAAATTCCTCAATCAATGCTTTGCAACATTTTCAATTCAAATCAATTTCCTTGATCAAATTGTAATTAATTTAATTATTTCAATATTTCCTAAGGTTTGATCATTTTTAATTAAAATATTTAATCTCCCTTTTAATTAAATTCATCTTATTTAATTAAATTAAATTCCTCCTATTTAATTAAATAAAATTCTTCTAATTTATTTAATTAAGAGAAAACCCCTCTTTTAATTAAATAAATAAAAATCCCCACTTAAAGCACTTTATTTGATGAAAAAGGAAATAAATTAAATAAAAATCCCTTGTTCTTCACATCTTTCTAAGTGGTGCACTTTTTGCCTCTTAATCATAGCCTTTGATTTTTGCCTCTTAATCTCAACCTTTCACTTTCTTATAAAAGGAAACCTCTCCTTCTCATTTGAGAATCACTTTTTTATGCATTGTTATACTACAGGTTTGGAGAGCAATTTTGGAGGAGAATTTGAGAACTCAAGCTTGGATATTGCAACTTCTCTCTTCTTGTCTTCTTCTTCTTGCATCCATGGCTACTCATGTAGATTAGATTCATATTTCCTTTCATAGATTAATATTGCATCCATATTTCCTTTCATAGAATAATCATGCATTGTTATCATTTAGGTTAAGTTCCTTTCATGCATTGCAATCACATAGAATAGTTGTCATTTTCATGCATTGAATCTCTCATTTCATGGTGTACTTGCATAGGCACAACTAGGTCAATCTGAGGGCCTCCATTACAAACCTTTGCACTCCATGACTAGGGAGCTATGAATCGATATTTGAGGCCTCATTCTTGAGAAACCTTGGATGGAGTGATTCATAGAAGTGTGACACATTTTCATCACACAGAAAGAAGAAAGGAAGAATAAGAAACATAAAAGAGAGTTTCACAGGAGAAGTTAGAGCAGTTGGATAAGATAGAATAAGAACCAGTTTCAAGCATATTTTTGCAAACACAAACTACACAAGAATTTCATGATAAAGAGAGATAATTCTAGGCTAAATTTTAGAGTACCAGCAGTGCATTAGAACTTGAATAATGGAACAATCAAACAACAATAAATGCCTTGTAGGAAAGAGAAAAAGTTGGCAAAAAACCAACAAGAACTTTTGAATGCACAAGGACAAATAAGACAACTCAAGGAAGATATAAAAGAGAGAGAGAGAGTCACATCTAATAGCTACATGCTTCTATCATAGTTCCTACCCCAATGAGTTGTGTCACATTGGTGCAAAAACTATAAGTATCCTTCTAGAACAAAATTGAAATATTTTCCTTGGACCTAATTCCAACATTCAAGTTCATTGTTGATTTTGTAGAATTAAGTATCGAGGTAGAAAACACCTTGGGGAAACCTAACAAAAGATTTCTTCTAAAGTTTTAGAAGCCAAGATTCTAACTGATAAATTGTATGTGACAGATGATAAAACTTTGTCATTTTTTGATATTAGTGACATGAGACTAGCCACAATAAGAGCTAGGGAATTCATCAAATGTGGGGAGGCTATTTCGCATACCAAGGAATGCCTCAAAATGTTAGAGTCCTTCATTGCACAAAATAAAGTGTATACCAATGCTCTCATATAGGCTAGCTTTCCCTTGTGTATTAGGCAAGATGGATTATTGTTAGAACAAGAGAAAATTAAAATAGTCAATCAAAAAGAAATACCAAGATCACTCTTATGAAAAAATCTAGCGCCCTGATCTGGAAGCCACCCAAGTCAGATTGTTTTTTGGGCTTATCTTTATTTTAGTTTGGATGCAACATAAACCAGTCTTGTTGGTTTTTCATTTCAAGAAAAATTGGTCTCTACAATTCCTTCTGTGACTTCCAATTACATAGTTTTCCATATGATGAAGAGTGAGATCCTTTGTAGTCTACCTTGTTGATATTATGATCCATTATTTTCTCCCCCTCCTTATCATTTTTCAGGTACCAAAGTTTTGGGTTCAAAGTCTTGCTAGCAAGATCTCCCAAGAGTTATCAATTTTGTATATTCTTATATAGGCCACCTGATTAACTACAAGTGCAAATCACCATGGATTGGTATTTGTTTTTTTATGTCTTGAAGTCGCATGGGAAATCCTAGATCTAACAACAATAGAAAATTGTAGTTGTATTTTTTTGCACATCCTTTTCCTTCATAAGGCACATGTCTTGCGCATAGAGGATTTGAGGAGAAAGAGAAAGGTGAGCTCATGAGGAGGCCCCTCTATTGTGATATGTGCCAGGCGCAAGGTTTAAGACAATGGTCATCATCATTCTCTAAATGGACATCATGGCATAAAGGTGATCTATTGGTCTTTGTACATGTGTCTATTGGATCTATTTTTTTGTAGTATTGACATTCCTAGAAATGGTATTTCCTATGGTTTAAACCATTATCATGAATTTTTTGGCATGCTTTTGGAGCGTGTGTGAAGATACATAGAATATTTTTATGGAAGAGAGTTTTCTATAAAAGGGGGAAGCATTTCTATTTTATGAGTTCGATCATGTAGAATCCAATGCTCTATTTTTCAAAGAGAGACTATTTTGATTTCAATATTGCTTAAAGATATCTACTCAGAATTTATTTTCATGAAAGTTTATGTCATTTTGAAATTTCAACTATGCTTTGTAAAACCTTTTGAGTTTGAACTGATTATGAATATAATGGAGTTCTATATCATTAGAGTAGAAATTATCTTTTCTAAACTCTTATATTTTTGTTTATGGGAGTTTCTTTGATTTGGATCATGTTGCAAACTCTTCCAGTTAAGGATAGTTAAATATATGGAACCGTATCATGTCTATGGTGGTAGTAAAAATAGATAGATGAACAGGAATGTTAATGAGTGTATGCATTGTCTCAATGGATTTTGTGGATAAATCTAGGAAATAATATAAATGTTAAGATCTGTGTCATCGATCTGATTATTTTATTCTCATTTCAATAATGAAAGGATTGTGGCACATTATGGTAAATTGTGAGATAATACTTACATTCCAGTCTATGTGATTGAGTCTAGTTTATTGAAAAAGTAATAATGATTAATTCATTGAAATGCTTTGGCACATCACCTTAATTTAGTTTTAATTTAGTATTATTATATCTTTCCAAAAACCCCTATTCATGAAGAGTTGACTTCTCAATCCTGGAGTTTGTTCAATGGCAGCTTGAACTTCCCATAAGATATGTTACCTTTCTAGGTTACAAAATTTGGGATCAACACTATAATCATTGTATTTGGAGTTGTTTAGTATTGCATCTAAAAAATAAGAATATTTTTGTTTGTAGAAAATCATTCTTTATTTATGTGATATAAATCATTGGTCCATTATTGTCTGATAGTGGCATTATAATTAGATGTCATCTTTCATTCAATTGCTTTCATTTACAATAACTTTTAAACATTGGTCAAGAGGAGTATATCAAATTGGATATATATTTTTTGGAGATGATTTAATTACCATAATATTGACATCCCTTGTTTGGTTGATACTGATGATTCTTGTAAAGGTTGGGGATTGATCCTTGCTATATGAAAGAAGAAAATATTAACACCAATAATAGGACCAAGACAAATATTGAAGGATTTTGTTCATAAATCATTTCATTTTTAATGATTTGATGATCAACAACAACTATCACAAAATTGGATATGAGCAAATACCATTGGGAAAACATTACTTTGAACATAATTTCAATTCATATTAATTAATTCATTGATTGAATATATGGATTATGAGCACCATTGGAGACTTAAATTTTGTACCATAATTATTTAATCAATCTAGCTTTCAATAATCAAACTTGACTCTGGATTAGGATTGAAGGCAACAACATAATAATGCACTCTCTTAGAATTTGGGGTCAAGATCTATCATGTGGAAACTTTTTCATCTCTAACTCAAAGATAATGATAGGGATCATTACTTGTGGAAGATCGATAAGAATTATTATTGGTCAGTATCGATAGATACAATATTATTGAACAAAGTCATTTATGGTGTTGAACATCAATATTAGATCTATTCTATATTGAGATTTTTATGGTGTGACTACTATTGGAACCTATAAAAATTTGAAATCTTGTGTCTATATTTGCTTTCTTAAAAATCCCTAAACCCTAAAATGGTATTGTCCTTCATGTGGGCTCTAATCGGTAAGTTTTATGTTTAAGTTAAGGTCTATGTTTCATAATCTTGTAACATTAAGTTTTTTCATTATGTGTTCATTTGCTTCACATTTTCTTATAGTTTTTTTGTTAATATTTTCCTATTTGTCACAAGTCTATGAACCCAACACCCATTTTAAGTCCTAATGAACAACTTGTTCATGTATATGTCACCACGTGAAAAATAGTCTGCTTGAGTGATAGGTATGTTAAAGTGACCTCTTATCATGGATGTCTTTTCCAGTCCTATCAATCCAGCGATAAGGAGTGGTGTTGAAATCAATTGGGATAGAGTTCATCAATAAGACAAGATTCTGTTAATAGGATTTTTTTGTAATCTACTGATCCATAAACAAGAGAACAAAAGGAAAAAAGTACATTGATGGGACCTTTCCATGTCGATGAAATTATTTTTGCACTCCATTGATTTGTCAATGAAGAGTGTGATTTCAGATAAATATGATCAAGTAACATATCAAGGAGAGTTCCTATCATTGATGGGAATATTTCTAGGTATTATTGACCCAACAATAAATGATGTGGTTGTAAATAAAGGGAGTTCAATACATAAGTTTAGTATACAATCATGATAATCATAATTTAGCTATTTGGGCTATGTATCCACCTCATAAGAGGCTATCGATAATCGAGGATCCTAGAAAATTCACTAGTACATTTGACCCCAAAAATTGACCAACATTCCCGACCAAGCATTAAAATGGTTTTGCTTGGCTGGTTGATAGAAGGAAAAACTTGATTTTTTTAAAGTTATGCCTGTGTTGGTTGGAATTATGACTAACATAATATGTGGTCGTAATTCTGACCAACATGGGCATAACTTTTTTAAAAAAGGTTTAACTTCATTTCATTATGTTATGTTACACCACGAAGAGCTGAAGGAGGGCATGTAGAGTAACCAACAGAGGGCATAACATGTTGTGAAGAGTTGAAGGAGGGTGTGCAGAGTAACCAACAGAGGGCATAGCACAAAAACTCCAATATTTCTAAATCTCTCTTATTCTCAGATACTCATCAACTCTTCTGGTCCACATTCTTGTTTATTAGGTTTCTAGTTTCTATCTAAACCGAATGATTTTGATATCTTCTTGGAATATTTTGTAAGGTCATTCATGCATGCCTTTCTAGACCAGTTTGATGATGATATATGAGGGTTAATTCCTCATGATTGATCACCAACAACCGCCCACAGAAAAGCATCTTTGCGGTGATGAACAACCGGAATGGGTCGGGCAGAGAATGGTGAATCGCCAACCGAAATGAAAAAAAATAATTAAATGATTCTAATGTCTGAGAACTTCTCGTAATGTATTTAGGACACCAATAATTAAATTCTCTTCTCACAAATGTAGGTGAAGTCAATATTATTATAATGTCTCTAAATTATAAATATCCAATTTTTTTCCTAGGTCATGCAATTTTTAATTAAAGCAAGTAGGGATTAAAAATACCTTTCACTTTGATTGAGATCTTGCAAACAAGTTAGGAATCATTTACAAACACAATTCATAAAATAGATCTCTTTAGTTAGAAATAAGCATATTAAATAGATGTTATTATTACCTAAATCATGTGGTGAATTCACTGAGCCAGTCTTGTTTGTAACATTGCAAGCGACCTTTGACATATTTAATTACTGCTCTCATGGGCATGTAGTATATAAATCTTAGATGTGCACACAATTGGAAGATTTTCCTCATCAAATCTCAAATTAGGCAACTGTTCCAATTGTGTGCACAACTAATATTTATATACTCACTTTTCATTGCTTCATTATCTATTTTGCATTATTTCTTTGTTGAAGTTGTCACTACTATGTCAATAAGATTCTAGTTCATTTTTTGTTTAGATCTTCAATATTATTCTCACTTGATCAATTTTGTAGTAGACATTCCTTCTTGGAAAATTCTTTCTTTAATTTCAATTCATAGTTCCGTACTATTTTTATGATAGTGCTTTATTAATAGTATCATCTTCATTCTTCTCACTGTGACTGTCTTTGAATAGTAAATGAATCTTTATGGAAATCAATGAATACTATATATCCTAAAATAAAATATGGATCACTCATTGATTCCTCATAACATGGTTATTATATCCAATAAAATAATCATCTTATCTTTTAGAATAATAACTACATCTGATTGGGTAGTCATACATCCAATGAAATAGTGAATATATCTTCATTGAAGAACCATGATATCTCTTTTTTAACTCTTTCTTGACATCTATTTTTTTCTCCATAAAAATCACTAGTTTGCACTTCATATAGCAATGTATATGTACATATTTACTAGATAAGACTATCTTGCAACTTAACTATCACTGTATTGATATTCCTTGTCACCGCTTTTGACAATGAAAGGCACAACCCCTTATAAATCTCCATATTTTGTCACTTCTTATCCTCTTTTAACATTGATAGATTTCCATTATAATTTTATAAGTTGAACATCATTTCATTTTTTTTACATTCTATTTTCATTGCTATTGCATTGACTTTCTATTAATATGTTTGAAACCCATTCACTATATTTACTCTCCATCTATCCATAGCTTCTACAACTCATATCACTACTGCTATATTTTAATCCCTGTTTCCTAGTAATGTGTGTTTCCTTATTGTGGATAATGGGAAGGTGAATTCAACAATATCTCGATTGGAGAAATTATAATAGGTTGGGAGTCAAAGCTATATTATGCTGAGTGACTACCCACATTGGTGCAAATTATTTTGTGATTGACTTTGCCTTGTGAATACCAACACAGGCTACATAACTTTATGTCGGCAGCCATTGTAAAAGTGATCTCCTATCACCGTTGTATATTTTTCTCTAGATGCACATTGACTACTTTATTCTCTATCTCTGATTAAAGTTTGTAATTACCTGAACTATTTATAATCAGATATAATCGTATGAAAAAGAAAAATATGAGGCATAGAACTTCTTTCTGGTTATTTATTTGTGCATTTAATTTGCAAGTTGAAACTTAGCATAGACAACAATAAGACTGATAAACAAGGATAGAAGTGGTATGATATTTTATAGTAATCAACACAAATTTGTTAAATTTGAGGGTGAATGTTATTAGGGTTGTTAATTCAAAAACTACTTTAACAACCCCCAATATCGAATATAAAAAATGTCTAATTTAAAGTGTTTAAGTTGTTGGGCCAGTTCACATGTTCTTTTTTGACGATAGGAATGTGGGGGCACAAACATCCCCTTTTATCTTGTCTCATCATCTCTGCTTTCTTTCTTATATGTATAGATATACATAATTATGTGTACGTTTACATAATCATATATATATACACACACACACATCAGTATGTATGTGTATGCATCATTATGTTTGCATACTTATTCATTATTTTCATTATTGTTACTTTGTTTTAGGTCTTCTCAATGGATAGAACATTTGGTATTGAATGTTGTCATTTGGAGTCCTTGGAAGAACAATGCTCCATATTATTTAATTTGTGTGATGATGACGTCAAACATGCTATTCTCTACCTTCTGAAACATAATATTGTTGGCTTGCATGTACACGATGGGGTGATCTATAAACTAGTATTTTCTACTCTCTTTGAAGTTACCAGTTGGTTTGAATGGGTCTTAAAGGTGGTTAAGCATGTGATTGTTTCCCATAATTTGGAAAAAGTTGCGCAGGGGATTCAGATGATCAATCCAAACATTATCTCTGGCAGGCTTGGCTTGATTTTTTTATAATAGAGTCGGTTTTCAAAATAAAATGGTGGGGGTGTGGGACGTCTTCAAGCTATATTGCGCTAATGATAACTATGCTTATATGAGTGTCTTCCATGGTTACAATGATGATTTTTTCACTTATGACAATAGGAATGTTACAATGGACTACTTCTTCAAAGTTGGCATTTTTGTCAATAAACTAGGTCATCTTTAGATCAAACGTAGACATGAAACTTAACTATTTAACATAGTTTCTGGAATACTCTTCTTTGTAAATATTTTTTTTGATACATACTCAGGGTCTAGATATCCATATGTTCATCATCATTACAAAAAATTATCTAGCTAATGAACTTTATATCCTTATGCATTATGTTGTTGTGATTTTGCCTCTTTTTTGACACAATGAATGGTTTTAGATATCACTTATTTCAAAAATGGTGGCTCCATTATATCTTCTTTGAGATTACTATCCTACATTGTAATAGAATTCTTTTACTATATTTGTAACTATGGTTTTGTATAATTGTTTCTCTTTCTTACCATTGTTGACTACTAATTATTGGTTTATCTTTCTCCCTTGGGAATGCTTTTAAGGTAGAAATGGTAGGATACCATCTATCTTTCTTGAGGACTATTTATAAAAAAGGGGATCAATGTCCATTATCTTCAATTGAATAAGGGGTGTAGAAGATTGATTTGCATCCATTGGGTATAGAAGTTGAGTGGTATACCCAAATGATGCAAATCATCTTCTGCACCCTTGATTCTAGTGAAGAGAGAAATGCCATTGATACCCTTTGGATGAAGAGGCTTCAGAACATAAATATGATATCCTACCATTACTACCTAAAAATAATTTCCAAGGGATCATAGATGCTCTATCCTACCATAGACATGTGTGTGTTCCTTATCATATCCTTAACACAAGCTCAATCTCATGAGGTTGTAGTGGACCCAATTGATCTAGATTGACCAATAACAACTTCCACTTTCTACATTGAAAAAGTACCATATCTCTCTCTTCAAGGGTGGGTTATTCATTACTATAATGTCATGTTGCATTTAGTTGTATGTATGTTGTATTACCTTTCCTTTAACACAATACCTACGTTTTGAAGCACATCTCCTTTTGTGACTACGAAAACCCTAACCATGTTTATTGTTTTGGAATTTTATTTTCTCTTATCTGTCACTGAATTTCATATACACTATCAGCTAAGGCCCCTTGAAGGATAATACTAACCCATTGCACTAACATTCAGCCCTTTATTGTCATTTGGAAAGTAACAAGCATCTAACAAGGATATTCACTGTCGTCTAGACCTTTCTACCTTAAAATACCTGACTATCACTTTATGACTCTCTTTTGACCTGGTTATACTTTGTAGGGCTATCCTTCATATATGTATTCTTAACCTGGTACATGTCACTGTTCATGACTGTCCTTTTGGATCTATATTTTGTCTTCAAAAAACCTGTTGTTACATACCCTTATTAACTGTTCAAAACTTTTGTAGACACAAGAAATTTTGTATTATCTGTTAGTTGTCTTGGGTTCAATTGGGATAAATTAAAAATTAAAAAAATCAATAAGCTCTTCAATTATGAATTTTCTCTTTTAGCTACAACTCATCCTTAATACTGGTATTATCTTTTTCATCATTTATAAACTGAGATTATGTTCCATATTACATCAAAGTTAGACATTCTTATAACAACTTTTGGCAAATTCTGTCTTTTGGAGTCTGTTTTTTCCTTCATCCATGAATGTTGCTTCCTTCTTCATAATCTGTTTCACTTGTCATCCCAATGTAGGTGCTTCTATGAGTTGCTTACCAATCTTTATCTTACAACAAATAATATAGTGCCCACTTCCCAAATTCCCATTGTGTTGCACGACATAAATAAGCCCATATGATTTCCTATGCATCTAGCATTGTCTAGACCATTTGTATAATTATTCCCATTTTGATATTTTGTGGTCTATAAATGTGAAACAAATATGTATTACATTAACATCCATAGGAACATCAAGTAATTTAGAAAGGGAATAATCAATTAACGAGAAATCACATTAAATTCATTTGACTCCCCTTTATTGTGTAATGTAGGGCATAATCAATTACTTGAATCTATCGATAATGATGAAATTAATTTTTAGATCCAAGGGAAATACTTGGGGTTTTCACATTGTTTCAAAAACAACCAACACTTGTCAGCCATTTCTAAAAAGTCCAATATTACCTTATCAGCATTAAGTATGCAACTAATTTTTTAAATCTTATATTTTACCACAAAGTACTATTTTTGACTAGGTAATAAATATTTTTTCTGTCAAGTATAAAGATTGTATAAAAATGGGTCGAATAGTTACAGGACCAAATTCCTCTGAGTTGAAATAAAATACAAACTATGATCACTTTAGATTGACAAATGCAATTGTCTGAGAGTTCAAAACCACTAGCAACCAGAGCACCTAACTTATGCTAGAGATAACAAAGATAAAACAAAGAAATAGAAAAGTAGGGCTTCCTAAGCATGACATAAATATACAATTCCATTAGGGAGAGAAATTAGAGAAGATAGTCAATCCATTAAAATTTCCCTTTTTACTAAATTTCTCTTTCAAATAAGTATTAGCATTGGTATTGAGGATGGAAATATTAGAATCCAAAATTTCAAAATCAACAATAGTAGTAGTGGATTACAACCTAATTGACCAGGTAACAAAATCTTAAGTTGTCAAGCTATTTGCCTCTATCTTCACTTGGTTCAACATTTCCCCTTTTTTTTAGGACATCGCTTATCATTTCAGCCAAGGAATTGTCATGTTTGGAGCTCCTCAGACTTAAAATGTCAGTTTTTGTTTGTTTAGAATTATGTACAAACATAAAACAAAATCGTCTTCTTGCATTGTTTGCTAGAATATGCTTCAATTTTCTTTGTAGTTTTAACAGACTCACTTGCATCTTTAGTATGACTGAAAGAGACAATGGACTATTATGCTCAGAAAATATATTTGGAAATTCCTCTTCTCTGGTATGACTGAAGGAGACAAAAGGGCCAAAATTCACAGTTTTTGTGCCATCAACATACAAACTATGTTAAAGATATCATCTGAGTAAAAGGGTTGATTATATTGTTTTGACTACTACCTTCTTGTGCTTTATCTTAAACCAACCTTCTCCACAATACTGTGCCTTCATCTTTATCTTCAACCAACCTTTATCATAGGAGTTTTTCTTCTATTGCTTTCATCTTTTCTTCTCATCATGGTTTGCAAGACTAAATGTATGGGTCGACGTCTTATACAATTTGTGCAAAAGGTAAACAAACAAATTTATTCTTTAATCTATGATATGGAATTGAGACTTCATTAATTCTTGTTTTGCAATCAATAAACTTCAATGTTACCTTATTTGTGCATGTCTTTATTAAATTTAATGATTATTATCATTGTTCTATTAAATATTCCTTGCACGGTCTCATATCATTTATTATATGTATCATTACTACTATAGAGCCACACTTTATCCTTTTGTAGCCTATGAATATCCTAGTAAGTTGGATGCTTCACTCGATTTATATCTGATTGGCATCAAAGTGTGATCATCCTTTTTTAGGCCAGCATTAAAATAATTTATAGTTCTATTATCACCTTGCATGTTCTTTTTTAATAGCAGAAAACCCCCCTTAGCAGTTAGCTTTTGGTTTCTTGTGCCTTCAAGAAAGATTGTTTCTTTTCTCTAATCCAAGTTACCCATTTAGTGTAATTAAGAAGATAAGTTTTAGACTTGGTCTTATAAAGATAAATTGTTAGAGAATTTTTTTTATAAGAGGAAACCACGAATTAGGAAACACTCTACTTTAAACATTATAAATTAAGTTATTATGCTAGTATCTCTCAACCAAATTAATTGGACTTTATATTGTAACTTTTCAGTTTTGAAAATGGAATCTCTCATGGGAATTTTGACAAATAAATGCTATTCCATGTTCTTTGATCACCACCCAATTTGGAATGTACCTATCTTTCATGAGAGTGCTATCCTATAGAATTCTTTCTAGATATCATCATTCATTGTATTAACTATTACAACTTTATCATTCCGTAAATGATAATATCATTATTTTATTTAAGAAATTTGTTAAGCAATTCACATGTGTTATTTCACCTCCACATTTCACATACATGTCTATATGAGCTTTCATCAATAATGTCAAATTAAAAATTTGACCCCATATAAACCTCTTATATCCATCTTATTGTTTCCGCTCACCCATTCAAGTCTGCATAGCAGAATATTAAGGAATCATATAAAAAATCAGGTCATTTGTTTATATATGTGGGAGTGTTGTTTAGAAAGTTGATTAAGGAATTAACTAGTAGTGCTTATAGTGCTTGTTAAGTATACAAATTCATATTTCCAATTAATTTATATGGTAAACATTAAATTAATATAGGATTTATTGTAGTCTTTGATTAATAACTTGCCAAAATAGTATCACTATTCTTAGACAA